>ML782573.1:142250-194763 GCA_009831015.1 Picea engelmannii
AATATATCATAACTCATACCATTACCCATCAAACAAACTTGGGTCCATTACCCAAACCTGGGGTCTCCAACTTCTCATGGCCATAACTCTCTAACCGTGAGGAATTATGTGACGTTCCACATACCACTGGAAATGACATGACACGCACTATCCATATAGGATATTTTCCCTGACAAATTCACTTTCCTTCATCTCATTATTCCACAATTAAGCATGGGTTATCTTACTGCACAAAGCATGTTCCCGTGAGGGCTTTCACCATAAGGGGACCACTTTGGAGTTCATCCATATTTACTTCTTATCAACCATGAAAAAATAATAATGAGTCATATTTACATCAAAAACTATTGGTTCCATTACCCAAACCTTTGTGCTACGGGTCTTTCTTCAAGGGTTGACTTCAATGACAACCAACCTTAATCAACACAAATCATCACTACCGCTAGTCCAGTCACTACCAGTCATACTAGAGCTCCATCACCAACCACTTCTAGTCACGTTGGAGATTGGTTGACGACCTCTGCAAGTCATGTTGAAGACCCGCAAGAAGCTGCTACTAGTCATGCTATGGGAATCACTCTATTCACCATGAATCATATTGATATCACATATCCAACATCTTTATATCATGTGGGAGATGAACCTCTCGCCTCTTCCAGTCATGCTGAGAGCATGTCACCAGCCATTATAAATGATGATGGGGGAATTAATAATATTGAGAATCCTAGACATGTCATACATAAGCCCATATTCCTTTACAGGGCTTGTAAAGGAAATCACCTTACTCATTTGTGTCCTGCTGTTGTCGGGATACCGAAAGCATGGTTCTCACCTGGGGGCCCTTCGTTTTCTAAGGTGTCTATGATTTCCCCACACCTTGCTTCTCCTTTGATTGAGACAATAGTCATGTTGATGCAATCATCACCTGACCACACCCCCATTGTTGAGGGTGATGCGTCTCCTGTCCTTGTTGTCACGCATACTATTCAACCAACGGTTGAAGAAGTGGTCACACCGGTGCAATATCTAGTCAATCCAACTCTCCTTTTGGAGGATGACGTCCTCCAACCATGTCATTAACATTTCTAGTACTGCACCTTCTGAACAAGAGAGAGTTGTAATCTCCCTCCAAGTCCTGAAGAGGTTCTCTTTGACCGGGATGATCTTATGGGGTACCAAATGCCTCCTCCTATGCCTTTTCAAGTAAGAGACGTCATCAGATATATCATGGAGAAGGTAACCTCTACTATCACATTACCCTCCTCAACTTGGAGAGATTTGGGTTTTCCCAAGCCTGTGTCAGCTATTCGTAGGATGTTGACCTTTCACAGAAGTCCAACATAGGAAACTTGGCCTCCCCCATGACTTTCCACCTAGAAACCCCCCAACGAGTCTGATTTAATCTCTTTTCTGACTCGTTTAAAAATTGAAAAGATTGTTGAGTGAATTTGTCTCTTTCAAACTCATTAGATTGGACTTGAAATGTCATGAGTCTTGGTTAAGCTCTTTTCCTACTCGTTTTCAAAAAAAAAAAAAAATTCCGAGTGAACTTGTCTCTTTCACACCTGTAAATTGGATTTGAAAGGACATATATTTGGTACAGGTTTATCCCTTCTTCAAACCAATTAGACTAAGATTATGAAAAAGGACATTTTTTGGCATTAAGTTGTGATCAGATCTCATGCCCTTGCTTGCAGTATTGAGCCTATTTTTGGTTCTTGCTTTGCGGTATAAACTATTTTCCTCAGTAGTTTTTCATCCCCAACCAAGATGATCCTCGTTTATATCCTTTGCAACTTGACACCCTATACCCAGAAGGGAACATTCCCTCAAGTTTCCATATCCCACATGCACCTCCTTGCATTGAGCATAGGTACATTCTACTGTTGGAACTAGTTTTTCTTACTTATGACACTCATTCCTTCCTCTTTTTCATAGCATTCATTTAAGTATGAAAAAAATATATATATATGGGTGAGAATGGAGTATTATCTTATATTGGCAGTAGTCCTGTCTCCTTTGAACATAGAATTTTTTTTTTATTCCACTTTTCATCATAATTTTGGGTTTAGGATGGCCTTAGGAAGCTGATATCGTTACAAAGAGTTTAATCCTCTGATTGGTTACTCTTCCAGTCCCTATGTAGAGTTTGATTGATGCCTCCTACATATCATGGTTTCATCATTGATTCTATGCTTCCAAGCTCTTCCATATGTCTCATGCTCTTGTTCAAACAATGTCTATCAAACTGTTTCAGCCATTCCTCATAACTCTTGAATTTGCATGTCGGCCATACCCTCAGTTTGTCTCATAATCACATGAAGTTGTATTCCTATTATGCACCCTGGTCCTACTTTCCTCATTAGTAGGTAACCTTGAACCCAACAGTCAACATTTCATCATTGGTCATTGAATGGGTGGTTTCCCTTTTGTTCGACGGTAAGACATCTATTCACACATTAGGATTCATGAAGTGTTTTGGATTCCATTAGCCTTATTGGTGGGTTCCTCAGCTTTGTCATCAGTGTTCTTCATTAGCTACTATTCAGAGGTTCTTTTTTGTGTACCGCTTGCACTTGACACAAGTGAAAAATGCACAGGGTCATTGGTTCATGAACATGTTCTTCATCTAATTTCCTCCAAATAATCAAGCTCCTTCTTTGTACCTCATGTTGAATGATGAGAGATGCCTTAATTCTCTCCTTTCAGCAGGTCTCCATCCATCAACTTCATCTCATCTATTATGGAGACGAGACCTAGAGTACTATAAATACCTAGAGGCTTGCAATCATTAGTGGCAGGTTCTCTCTCCATCGAGAGTTTGGAATACATCAATGTCTCCTGATTGATGGATTCTTCAAGTGTTCAACCTCGACTCCTTTATTCACACTTGTAAGAATGTACTTGGTTCCTTGATACCTACTTTCATCATCAGTAAGTTGTCTTGTGTTTTTTAACGGTATACCTCAATGACCGTTAATCAAACAAAGTCTCATTGTGTTCGACCTCAACTCCTTTGTTCACATGATGTAGACTTTCACCTTTGGCAGATTTTGTAGAAGACTTGAAGACATCAGTTTATAGTTGCAACTTTCCTAAGTTGTTGCTACCTTTTTCATTGGACTAGTACATGTGTGACTTCAGTGATCATGGGAGATCATATTGTACTCCATTGTATACATATATCTTTTTTGGGACTGGCTTTACTGGGCCTTGTTCATGACTATCACATAATTTGGCACATAACCACATTTGTATTTTCTTATTCATGGCCAGGATAGTTGTTTGGTATATTTTCATATGGACCTACAGTGTAATTCAAATTGGTAGCCATGTATGCAAATTGGGTACATATTGTAATGAGCAACTAGTTCTTCCAGTTGGGTCCCCATTACTCCACTTCTGAGTTTTTATAATGTATTTCGTCCATCGCAGATACTCCTCTGACCTCACACATTAGGGGGCATCTGTAATAGAAAGATATGCCTCACCCCATGCAATCTTGCACATAGGGCCTTTTTCAAATTCCCTATGCATACTTGAAGTCCCATTTTGAAAATACTTGAGCTAAAAACATGATTTTTCCACATATACGCGACCTTCCTATATTACAACATGAATATATGTAGGTTTCACCACTACAACCCGCGTACATCAGGAAATGTGCCCAAAATAAAAAAAAAATGTTTTATGATTTCCATGTCACGTCACGATATCAATGATCCTTGGCCTTCCATATAATGGAAACATTCCGACTCGGCCCTTCAGTTCCACTTGAAGGATATAAATGGGCCATATTTGAGCTATGGAAAGAGGAGAAAGAATTCAACTTTGAGAGAAAAGTTACTCGGGAGAAATTATTCACTTCACATTGAGTCTGCATCCCTTTGTCCTTTAAGTCTGAACACATGGTTCATCCCCCAAGCTCCTACCTTATTGATTGAGAAATTCATTGTCTCTTTTATATGAGATTTCCTTTGGTGGAGGATTGAAGTGGTGGAGGCCCAGTTGGAAGGAACTTAGTTTCTCAATTCCAAACCGTACTGACACAGAAGTTTGTAACTCATTCACTTATGCTGATTATATCTTAATAGAAATACTCTTTTATTGTCCAATTAATATCTCACAAATATTTGAATTATTACTCCATGGGTGTATTTGTTATGAATGTTGATGGATATCATATATTATTACTATATTCTTGCGTTGCTTGGTTGTTGAGGACTAGTTGCAGGTATATTGCTTTGGGTCAAGTGCTCAACGGTGGACTTCATCGAACGTCTGGATGAGGTAGGCCTGTTATCTTGTCTTGTTAGTGTATTTTCTTATATAACATACTTGAGATTAGAGTTGATTTTTGTATTCATTTTTGTCTGTTGTGGTTTACCCCTAGCCATAGAGATATTTTCCTCGTAACAACAACTACATGCCAACACCACCACTTCATGTTCAACAAGACCAGCCTCCTCAAATAAAAAATGGGATTCTTTGAATTCATGGTCACTTATATTTCATCAAGTGAGACGTGATTGTACCTTTGTGATGGGCTCAAGTCCTCATAATCAATGGAACCATTTTGGTGATTCAACCATGGTAAAAATATTTGTGCAAATCAAAACAAAATTCAACCTAAGGTTGATGTAGAATTGGAATAAAAGAGAACACCCCTAACAAATATAGGAAAATGAAACGAAAATGAATGGTTCACGGGGTCTTACGAAAAAAAAACCTCTAGGGGAGAGAATCCCACACAATATTGTCTAGCAAAGGTATGAGGAGAAGTTATGATGAACTATGAAAAACAACCCTGACTAGTGCAAGTACCCTTTATTAATGTGTGCACCCTCCGGGGGAACTAAGAACATGGAAAAACGTATGCCCTAGGTACTACAAGAATGTCCCACATGTAGTCACCTATACAGGCTACCTACAAGTGATCACTAAGGCTACCACCTCACAATCAATCACTAAGTGAATAGTCATAGGTCCCACCACACAGAGGGGCAGGGTAGCTCATCCCGAAGCCTCAAAATTGATACCTCACAAAGAATTTTTTCACCAATGAAACCCTCGCATACATAGTAATTTAAGCAGTATAGAAAACACTATGACAAGTAGAGAAGGTTAGTCACCCTAATTTCCCCAATGTGATCTTGTACTTAGCTCCTATGTCAGAGGAGTGTTGGTACAAGCATTTTTGGGAGTAAGTGTTGGATTACTAAGAGGGGGGGTGAATCAGTAATAGAGAAATATACTCATTTTTAACCATATAATCCAAGTGTTATATCAATGTAGCATTATCATCCAATAAATGCAGAGTAAATAAGCAATGAACAAATGAACAATCATACACATACACATTACACCAGTGTTTTGCGTGGAAACACAAAGTGGGAGAAAACCACACAATGATTTTTCTTATATGTCTTGAATAATTACATTGATTCAAAGAACCAACTTCCTTTGTTTTCGAGCTGAAACTAGAAGGAGGCTCCAACCCCCTAGTTTCTCAGGCTACATCCTGAGGGAAGCTCCAACTCCCCAACTCTCTGGCGACAACCAGAAGGAGGCTACAACCCCCTATGATCTTCGGCTACAACCAGAAGGTGGCTATAACCACCTGTCCTTTCCGCATCCAACTGCCTTGAAATATAAATGCCAAATGTAGAAAAAATTTCACTGTCACTGAATCAACCACTGCCACTGTCAACCTGTCACTGTCAACCTATACAAATAACCTGTAACAACCTGCACCAAACAACCTGTACCAATAACTTGAACCAACATGTACCATGAATCAACCAAGAATCAACCTTGAATCATCAATATGTACCAACATCATCAACTATACATCTCGTGTATGTGCCAACTCATCAACTATACACCTCATGTATGTGCCAACTCATCAACTACTTGTCTCAACCATGTACCCAACATGTACCTCAACCATATACCAAAGACATACACCAATATAACCATCAAAAGTTATCTAACAATTCATCACTCTATCCATAAACCAAATATCATAAACCCTTACATCAAACCATGTGCCACAACCTCACTATTATGTAGCAACACATCACAACCAAAACACCAATACCCATATGCCAAATACCAACAACAAAATACCAACTATATCCCTCAACAAATGTGATATATGCAACAATATTGAACATCCAATACCATCTCAAGAGATAAATCCTATCTCACAAAACATACCTCAAACAAGATGTGTCATATCTCTCATAAATAGACCCCAACCATGTTGTTGTCGTTATTTTTATGCCGCACTTTTTTTGCCGCGAATTTTCTGCCACACTTTTTCTACCGCGATTTTTCTATCATACTTTTTCTGCCGTGATTTTTCTACCGCACTTTTTCTATCACGATTTTTCTGCCGCGATTTTTCTGCCACATTTTTTTCTGCCGCACTTTTCTTGCCGCACGTTTTTCTGCCACATTTTTCCTGCCGCACTTTTTCTGCCGCACTTTTCTGCTACAATTTTTCTCTATCAATAATACCTGCCCAAATAACATTTCACAAAATAGGTATTCCATGATATTCAAGTGTGATTGAAATTAGAGAGCCTTGCCTCTTATTTATAATTTCATGTAGCTTCCTCAAGGGGTTACCTTTTAACCGTCTTAACCCACTTTCTTTATTTTAGGGTTAACCAACTTCTAACCACTTGTCCACTTAGTAATTTCTCCATTAAATTTATTATTTAAATAATTTCTTTTGTATCCACTTTGACTTATAGTACACTCATCACTTCACTTTATTATCTACCTTCTAAAATCTCTCAAACCACTTTTCTTATTTTAGGGAGTTCTCCATTAACTTTATTATTTAAATAATTTATTTTGCATCCTCTTTGACTTATATTACACTCATCACTTCACTTTATTATTTAAATAGTTTTTTCTTTGCAAACACTTTGACTACTTTGACCTTTTAGGGCTTCTAGATGACTCATAAGGGTTCTCCAACTTCACATGGCCATAACTCTCTAACCGTGATGAGTTATGTGACGTTTCAAATACCACCAAAAATGGCATGACATGTACTATCCATCCAGAATAGTCTTACCTAAAAATATATAAAAACTCATACCATTATCCATCAAACAAACTTGGGTCCATTACCCAAACCTTTGTGCTACCAAAATTCGCTATCGATCTTTCTTCAAGGGTTGACATTAATGACAACCAACCCAATTAATCAACAATATCCCCCTTTGGAATTGATGGAAACATTATGATGCAATACTGAAGTCATGTCATGCAATAATTAAGTCATATCACTCATGTTCCCCCTATGACCATCGCTCCCACTGGAACCATGCCTCTGTGTTCTGCATCTGATAAATCTCTCCCCTTTTTTCATCAATGGAAAAGGTATATTTCCATCTGGGGATGCTCCGCCTAACTGAACTGTCCTTGGGGATACTCCCCCTGAATGAACTCTTCTTGAAATTGATCTCCTGACCTGAATTTTCCTCTTTATGGTGCTTTCTCGTGTAAATCTAAGACATATAAGAGAAGCATTCACAAGCATTCATTTTGGAGTAGAAATAACTCCGAGTCTCTGGAAAAGATACTCAAAGGCTTCTTGTGGAAGAAGTTTTGTAAAGATGTCTTCCACTTGTTCTTTTGTGCCAACATATTCAACTCTAATGTTCTTTTCTGCAAACTCTTCCTGTAGAAAGTGATACTTGATTGGAATGTGCGTCGTCTTGGAATGCATCATCGGGTTCTTTGAGATACTAATGGTTCTTGTATTATCACAATAGATTGGAATGGTCTCATCATACTCAACATGTATATCTGTCAGAGTTTGTTTCATCCATAGAACTTGTGTACAACATGGTGTTGCTGCAATATAATTTTCCTCGGCTGTAGATAAAGATACTGATGATTTTTTCTTGCTTAACCATGATACTAAACACTCACCCAAGTAGAACTCTGCTCCACTGGTGCTTCTTCGGTCATCAATGCAACCTGCACAATCTACATCTGTGTAGGAAATAAGTGAAATATCCTTTCCTTTTGGATACCATAATCCAAACTCTTGTGTTCCTCTAAGATATTTGAAATCATATT
This sequence comes from Picea engelmannii, assembly GCA_009831015.1. NCBI lineage: Eukaryota > Viridiplantae > Streptophyta > Pinopsida > Pinales > Pinaceae > Picea > Picea engelmannii. The sequence goes on from ML782573.1 coordinate 150,354, forward strand.
CACTGCTAATACATGCAATTCCTTTGGTGTTGCTTGAAATCGTGCCACTTGTTCAACTGACTGCATTACATGTGGTCTGGATGTTGTCACATATAGTAGGATACCAATCATTGAATTGTATAGCCTCTGATCTGTAGACTTTGAATCATCATCTTTGCTCAACTTGCAACTAGTTTGCATGGGACTGATAAATGGTTTGCAATATTCCATTTCGAGCCTCTTTAGCATTTCTCTGATATACTTGGTTTGAGAAATATAAATTCCTTGGTTGCTTTGACGTATCTGAAGTCCCAAAAAGAAGGATAGTTCTCCAAGTAATGAAATTTCAAATTCATTATACATATCCTTTGAAAATTTCTGGCTTAACCTGTCATCATCACTACCAAAAATAATATCATCAACATAAACTTCAATTAATAAAATACTATCTTGACTTACCTTGATGTAGAGGTTCTTGTCTACACTTCCTTTTCTGAACCCTTCCTGTTGTAGATATTTATCCAGTCTAGAGTACTATTGATACAGATTTTATGAGAAAAACAAAATGACTACAGATTATTAACAGGTGGTTAACAAAAAATAACAGAGATACAGTAAAACTGGTTTTCTATTCAATAAGGAAATACGCTGACACTGTAAAATGCAGCGGAAACGAGCTTGCTGGAATGGTGGGGGCTTATCTATGAGAAGAGATGTGACGGTTGCACTCATTCGCAAGAAGATCATTACAATGAGGCTCTGAAGGACTTTTTACAATAAACAGGAATGCCCAAAACCCTATACATCCAAAAAAATAACCCTAGGAGATGAAGCATCAAAAGTCATGTGGTCCCCATTTGGGTAAGTTAGTACATCAACTTCCCGGGGTCGTAACTTTTGCATACGATCTCTGTTTTAGGTGTATGATAGCCTGTTGGAAAGGTATCATCGAGGAGATTCATTTTGGGGGAAATATGGAGGGAACTTCCATAATTCTCTTCATTTTCCCAAAAAAAAATCATTTAGGGCCTCAAAATGGCTTTGGAAGTGAAAAACTGCTAAAAATAATAAATTACCAAAATTGCCAAAAAATTGTTTTGAGCTAGTTGGAAAAGGTGGGTGGCCACCTATATACACCTATATAAATCCTCCCTCCTTAGGAAGAAATGGTATCCGTTGCATTGATTTCCCCCATCAGATGAGGAACTTTCTACTGAATTTGTCCCTGGGTGAGCCACTTGCCTTGGTGTAGGAGCTGCCCTGCTTTGACGACTTGATAAAGCTGGATCCTTTACTGTCAAGTGCCCTTGATATGTCCACAATATGATTGTTGGATGCCTTTTGTATGCATTCGGGGTTGATATTTGTTGTTGTTAGTTGTTCTGCTACTTCTGAGGTGTCCAATAATGGTGGGAAATAAGGGCAAAGGAGATCCACGTTGAACACTAGGTGTAGGCCAAGGAAAGGAGGAATGTTGAGCTCAAAATTATTAACCCCCATGGCCTTGGTGATGGTGTATGGACCATAACGGAGTGGTTGAAGCTTCTGATGGGGTCCTGTAAGGCATTCTTTCTACAATTCCAACCAAACTTTGTCACCCACCTGAAACTTATGTGGCACTCGATGTTGATCATGGTGTTGCTTGTACTTGTCATTAGAATTCTGTAGGATATATTGAACCTATTGGTGGATGTTCTATATCCACTCAATGAACCGAGTGGCTTTGTCAGCTTCAGTTAGAGAAGGAGATGATTCGGGCGAGGTGAATGCAAGGGGCAGTGCAACATCTATGGGACCCAATGGTTGGAATCCCAACCCAACTTGAAAGGGGTTGTGGTTGGTTGAGATATGAAAGGCTCGGTCGTAGCTATGTTGGACATAGGGAAGGCTCTCATCCCATGTGAGAGGGTTCTTTGAATTATAAATGCGAATGATATGCACAATCATTCAATTTACAACCTCGGTTTGGCCATCTGTCTGGTGGTGGAAGGTCATGAATTTGGTGAGATTGGTGTCCAACAATGACGAGAGGCTCGACCAAAATGTGTTGAGAAATTGAATGTCCCGACATGAGACAATCATTTGTGGGATTCCAAAATGTACCCAGACTCGTTCAAAGAAGATCTTGGCAGTGGCCTCTGTTGTGATGTTCTTCTTGTAGGCAACCAGAATCACCATCTTAGAAAACAATTCAAAAACCACAAAAACACAGTCATTTCCCCTCTTGGTGGATGGGAGGCCCGACATGTAGTCCATTGAGATGGATTCCCATGGCCTATCAGGAGTAGCAAGAGGGGTGTACAGGCCCTGTTTCTTAGTGGTCAGTTTGGAAATAATGCAGGTGGTGAAGGACCTGATATACTTTCTGACCTCCTATCAAAGTTTCGACCAGTAGAAATGTTTCTGTAGCATCACCACTATCTTTTCGACGCCGAAGTGTCCTGCCACCCAACTATAGTGGGATTCCCATCCCATATCATCTTCACTCGCTCGCTTGATGGAACACAAATATGGCCCAGACGACACAACAACCCATCCTGAAGATGGAAATTATCGACAACTGCATTTGCACCCAACATTTGGTAGGTGGCGACGAAGTCTTGGTCTGTATCATAGAGTTGGGGCCATCCATAGGTCTCATGGTTGCAAGAGTCTAGCACCGTGGTGAGTGTCACGACTGGCGGTCTACTGAGGCAATCATCGACACAATTGGTTCTTCCTGTTTTATACTTAATGTTGAGGTGGAATTGTTGCAAGTATGTGGAACACTTTTGACGGTGGTCATTCTACAATTTTCCTTGTGTCTGCATGAACTGCAGTGGCTTATTATTAGTGTGGATGATTGTCTCCTTCCCAAGAATATCGTGTCTCCACTAGAGACAGGCTTACACAATGGAGAACATTTCTTTTTCATGAGTAGGGTACTTATGGACAACATATGATAGTGTCTCACTATGATAGGCCACGGGGTGGCCATGCTGAGTGAGAAAGATGCCCACAACATAGTCTGAAGCATCTGTCTCAATCTCAAAGGGTTGTTGCAGGTTTGGTAGTGAAAGTACTGGGGTTGAGAACAAGCGCTGCTTAAAATCATAGAATGCTTCTTCTTGGGACTAACCCCACGTAAATTTCTCCTTACCACCACCCCTGATTATTTGGCTGAGGGCCCATGCAATATGGGAGAATCCCAACATGAACCTGTGGTAGAAATTGGTAAGGCCCAAGAAGATCCAAAGCTCAGTGAGTGTGTTTGGGGATGAACAGTCACAGATGACTTGGATCTTAGACGGTTCCACATGTACGCCATGTTGATCAACGATGTAGCCTAGGTAATGGACCCCATCCACGTCGAAGGATCATTTTTCCAAGTTGGCGTATAGCTTGTGCTGTCGCAGGGTGTGCATAACCTGTTGAATATGTTGCAAGTGTTCAGCCCAAGTCTTATTGTAAATGAGAATGTCATCCATATACACCACTACAAAAGTATTGGTTAATGATCGCAAGATATAGTCCATCATCCTCATGAAAGTGGTTGGATATTTTTTCAAACCAAAGGGCATGACCCACTATTCAAAAAGGCCTTCTTTGACTTAAAGGTGGTCTTCCATACATATGTCTCTTCTATTGCGAGATGGTGGTAGCCAGACTTCAGATCAATCTTACTGAAGTATTTGGCCCCTGTGATTTTATCAAGGAGGTCGTAGATTCAGGGAATCGGGTATCAGTTTTTTACTGTGATCTTATTCAGAGCCTGGTAATCAATGCAGAGTCACCAGATTCCATTTTTCTTCTGTACTAGCATGATTGGGCTCCCACAAGGTGATGAGTTGGGATGGATGTGAGAAGTTCTTGGATTTGTTGCTTGATATCCTCATTCTCTAACAGAGAGAGACGATAGAATGGCCCATTGGTCAGCGGTGCACAGAGGGTCAGATTGATGGGGTGCTTGACCTGGTAGTGCAGAGGTACCCCGGTACGTGAGGATAAGATATTCGAGTATTCTTCCATGCCCTTATCTACTTTCTTCTGTTGTGTGGAGAGGTTAGCCATAGAGACCCTGGATGTGGCTGTGATCTTTCTCTTATTCTGAGAGTGAATCACGAAGAATAAAAACTTCCCCATCTAAGAGATGACCTTCCTGCATTTCTTAGAAAAGATAAAGGAAATAGTACTAGGTGGGACTGCCTCAGGTATCCTATACAATTTTCTGTTCAAAGTAATAATAAAAATACGAGGCCTAGACTCATACACAACATGACATTTCTATAAATAAGGTTGGACCAAAAGAACATCACAAACTTCGAGAGGAGAAACATCACACAATACCTCGTATTTGAAGGTCTTGATGTCATACGACACTCGACACTGTTGGCTGACGCAGAGATCACTTCCTTGGAGGAGCCATCCAATGGTGTAGGGTTGTGGGTGTGGCATTGTTGGTAGGGAAAGCCGCTTGATGACCTCTACTGAGATGAGTTTTTTCTGTCTACCGCTATCAACTATGAAGTGCAGTGGGGTGCCTTTTACCCACATCTGTGAATGGAAGAGGTGCTCTCCTTCTTCTAGCTCGTTTGGTTCACTAGGCTGGAGCTTGGTGGTAGAAACGGTGGCACTGGGTTCCGCATCAATGATCTGTCTTCCCCTTTTGGTTTTTGGCTCAGAGTTAGAACCCACATCTGATTTATAGGCTTTCACTTCGGCCACTAACGACTTCTTTGAGCGATAGTCAACAGTGTTATTCCAAGGTCTCTTATGGAAGTCGCACCACTTCCCGATATCTTTCTTTTTCTTTCCGGTGTCCTTCTTTGCTTACAGCTTGGACTAGTTGTCCTGATACTATCCATCTTTTCTCTGTCCTTTATTCTGTGGGTTGGGGCCGTCCTTTCTTGGATTTTTTTGTGCAGGGTTCCCAGGCCCAAATTGCCACGTCTTTTGTTTGATCTTCTGCTCGATTTTGACGGCATATCTGTAGGCTGCGCCCAAAGATGAGATGTCCAAAAATTTATATTTAGCCTAGATGTATCTATGTAGAGCACCATGATACTTGAGCACCAAATTTCACTCTGAATCTTTGATACCCATCTTGGTGTGCAAGGTATGGAAGATATTTGTGAAATCTAGCACTGCTTAGTCTCTTTCTTTCCGCAATGTGGTCCATTTGGTATACAAGCTGTCATAACTTCCGACAAGGTAGTATTGTTCCTTGATAGCTTCCATGAAGGATTCCCAGGTGGTCATGACTCTAAATAATGAGGGTTCCTCTACTTCCTTTTTCTCACAGAAGTTTTCCCACCAATCTTTGACATGGGGAATGACTTTGAGTAGATCAAAAGTAATATTTTCTCTATTCGAAACATTATGGACATAAAAATGCCCTTCTAGTAGATTCAACCACTTGTCTACAATGTCTGTGTCTATATGACCTTCAAATATAGGAATATCGAAGTTTATTTTTACCTTGAATGGGGCGGCGCCTCCGCTTGAAGAAGATGCGTCACCTATTGGTAGCCACCAAACAATTTGCGCAAATCTATCCATCATCTCATTCCTTTGTTGCATAAGGGCTTCCTCAATCAATAGTTTGAAAGGATCTCCTATCCCATCATCTTTCTTTTCTCCTTCCATGAGAGGTTTCTTGGGTGTACGAGAGATTTTTTCCTCAAGAGAAACAAGCTCGAGACCCAACTCTTTGTACTCTGACCTCATTGGGGACATGTATTAAGACGAAAAGGAGTAGACCCCTCTGATACCACTGATCCGTATTTTATGAGCATAAAAAAATGACTACATATTATTAACAAGTTCTTAACACAAAATAACAAAGATACAGTAAAAATGGTTTTCTATTCAATAAGGAAATAAGCTGAAACTGTAAAATGCAGCGGAAACAAGCTTGTTGGAATGGTGGCAGCTTATCTCTGAGAAAATATGTGATGGTTGTGCTCATTAGCATGAAGATAATTACAATGAGTCTCTGAATCCATTTTTACAATAAACAGGAATGCCAAAAACCCTATACATCCAAAAACCTAACCCTAGGAGATGAAGTGTCAAAAGTCATGTGGGCCTCTTTTGGGTAAGTTAGTACATCAACTTCCTAGGTTCGTAACTTTTGCATACAATATCCATTTTAGGCATATGATATCTCATTGGAAAGGTATTGTCGAGGAAATTAATTTTGTGGGAAATATCAAAGTAACTTCCATATTTCTCCCCCTTTTCCCCAAAAAAATCATTTAGGGCCTCATAACGGCTCCGAAAGTGAAAAACTGCTAAAAATAGTAAATTACCAAAATTGTCAGAAAACTGTTTTGAGCCAGTTGGAAAAGGTGGGTGGCCATCGATATCCACCTAGATCAACCATGATCTAGGAGCCTATTTTAAACCATAGAAGGCCTTCTTTAATTTACACACATAATCTGCGTTCTGTGGAAACTGAAATCTTTCTGGTTGTTCAATGTAGACTTCTTCTTCAAGTTCCCCATTCATAAAAGTTGATTTTACATCCATTTGATACAATTTAATATTTTTGCATCATGCACAAGTGAAAAGAAATTAGATTTCTTCCATTCTGGAAACTGGGGAAAATGTCTCTTTAAATTCGATTCCTTCAACCTGTGCATATCCTTTACATACCAATCTAGCTTTGTTCCTTGTAACCTGTCCATCTTCATTCAATTTATTCCTGTAAACCCACTTTGTGCCAATCGCATTCTTATCCTTTGGTCTTGGAACCAATTACCAAGTGTCATTTTTTTCTATTTGATTCAATTCTTCATCCATGACCTTATTCCAAAATTCATCCTTGTTGGCATGTTCAAAATAGTTTGGTTCAATCATAGATGTGAGTGCTAGGTGCGTTTGTTCTGGTGAGCACATTCTTCTTCTAGTCTCAACTCCTGCATCTTTGTTTATGATAATTTTATCTGAAGAATGATTCTTTTGTACTGGTCTGCTAGGTGTCTTTGGAGTCACTTGCAAAACTTGCTCTTCTGCTTCTATTGGATCCTCTTCATCTTCCCATTATTTTTCATCTTCTGTTTCTTCTTCGTAAAGTTCTTCCATTGATTCATTTTCTTCTTCCTTAAATTCTTGTCTACCTGCTTCATCAATTGTTACATTGATGCTTTCCAAAACTTTGTTCAATCTCAGGTTGTAACACTCGTATGATTTTATTGTACTTGAGCAACCGACAAGTACTACTTTGTCCACACGAGAATTAAACTTTCCCATTCCACCATCTTCTCTTTTGATGTAGCATTTGCTTCCAAAAAATCTCAAGTGCTTCACATTTTTTGGTCTTCCTTTCCATAGCTCGTAGGGAGTTTTGTTAGTGTTGTTTCTGAGCATTACTCTGTTTTGAATGTGAAATGTTGTATGCACTACCTGTGTCCAAAAAATATCTGTCAATTTGGAATCCATTGGCATTGTTCGATCCATTTCATGTACTGTCATGTTCTTTCTTTCAACAACTCCATTCTGTTGAGGTGTCCTAGCAATGGAGAATTTTCTTTTTATTCCATGACTGCTACAGTAGTCCATAAATTACTTTAAAGTGAAATCTCCTCCATTATCATATCTCAAGCATTTGATTTTTTAATCCATTTCATTTTCAACCATTTCCTTGTAGATCTTGAAGTTTTCAAAAGCTTCTGACTTATTCTTGAGAAAGAAAACTGCAGTCATTCTTGTATAATCATCAAATGATAACATAAAGTATTTCTTAAATTTTAAACCCTTTGTTGTAGTTGGTCCAACTAGATCAGTATGCACAATTTCTAGTGATCTTATCATTGAATATTCCTTTGATTTGAACCTAGTCGTTTTTTGTTTTCCTTGTTGACAATGATTGCATAAAGTGTTGGTTGGTTTCTTGATTTGGGGCATTTCTATGATTACTTATATTTTGTTGAGTTTGACAAGGTTATCAAAATGTATGCAACCCATTCTTCTATTCCATATCCAACTTTCATATTCATTTCCTAGACAACACTTTTCATTTCCAATTTCACTTAACACATATATGTTTCTTGAAGTTCTCGCAGTTGTAGCAATCAATTTTCTTGAACCTTCTTTTCTTATCTCCCACTTTTGTGAATTGAAAGTAAATTTATGAACTTGGTCACACATTTCACTCACACTTAGAAGAATATGTTTCATATCTTCTACTAGTAGAACATTTTATTCCTTTGTATTCTTGTTCCCAATTCTGACTGTGCCTTTTCCAATGATTTTGGTTGAATCATCATTTCCGAAGGAGACTAATCCATCTCTTTTCTTTCTTAATGTAAGAAACCTGTCATGTGTTTTGAACAACCATTTTCAATATACCAACCACATTTCTTGTGCTTATCTTGTAGAGTGAATGTTCATTCTTCATTGTTGTATTGATTCTTCTTTCTTATCCATGTCCTTTTTCGAGGTTTCTGTTTGTGATTGTTGTTGTTCTGTTGTGATTCTCTAGGAGGGATTGTCATTCTAAAATCTTTGGCCATGTGTCCAAAGTTTTTACAGTTGTATCATTCCACTTCAGTGCTCAATGATTCATACCTGTTGTAACTTCTTCACTGTGTTTCACTAGGCCTCCTTGGATAACCCTTTTGTGTATGACTTTCAAAGTTGTTTATGTTCTTGTTGTTAGCTCTGCAATTCACAACTTTATGTCCAAAATTATTACATGTATAACATAAACCAAAAAAGATAGTTTGATACATGGGAGTTGAAGATATTTTGAAAGGAGGTGCTCTTATGAATCCTTATTCTTCCTGAGACCCATCTGATTCTATTGGTCATCGATTCTGGAAGCTGAATATTCTCGGTGGAGGAGTGTCCCTATAATTTTCTTTGTAGACCTTCCTATCCCCTTTGATTGTTTCTGCATATCTTTTTGGATATGTTTCTTGTTTTATTGTTTTGGATCTTGATCCATTTTCTGTTTGATTGTATCCAAGTCCATACTTGTCATGATTAGGCCTTTGACTGCTGATAATGTCATTCAAAACTTTTGAACTATTCTGCATATTTTTCTTTTGAAGATCCTTTCTTAATGTGACAATCTCTGCTTCCAAATTTTCAATGATAATGTCTCTTTCTTCTAGATGTTCTTTGAGTGCTTCTTATATTCTTTTATCTTATTCAATTTGAACCTTCAAATTTATGATCAATTTTTCTAATTCCCGAGTGTCTTCTTTCTTGTCTAGTTCCGCTAGTAGATTCTTTTTTTTCCTCTTTTATCTTCTGATAACTTCTATGGAACTCATCAATTCCTCTCGATAGTCAAATTCTTCCTCTTCAATTTCTTCTTCAACTTCTTCATATTCTGCTTCAGAGTCTTGTTTATTAGAGTCTTCTACTACCATGAATAGAACCCTTTCTGTCTCACTGTCACTGACTTCATGTTCATCTGATGATGAGATGTCTTCTTTGGTGCATGTGCTTTTCCTGAAAACTTTCTTTGTGGTTCTTTTTCATTTATATTTTTGTCTTATTTTTTAGTCACCTTCATCATTTCTCTTTTTCTTATGAGGTCATTTGTTATAAAAATGACCAATACCATCACAACTAAAACAAATTAAAGGAAGCTTACCTCTATACCTGTCGTCGGCTCCCTTGCTTAGGCTTTTGAAAAAGTTGGACACTTCTTCATCATCTTCCGAGACGTCATTATTGTTTCTATGTTCTTTTTCTTGTTGCTTTCCATTTTTCTTTGATCTTTTGGATGCTTTGAAGGATGCTTCTTTTACCTCTGGATTTTCCTGTTCATTTCTCATTTCATATGCTTTGAAGATTCCATGTAATTCATCCATTCTTATTGAGTTTAGATCTTCTCTTTCTTTTAGTGTTGATATCTTAGGGTCAAATATCATAGGAAGAGATCTTAGTACCTTTTGAACAATTGCAAATTCTTGAATATCTTCTCCCAATCATATGATTGCATTTACTATTTCATCGACTCGTAAGAAGTAATCTGCAATATTATCATCTTCCTTCATCGTTAGTTGTTTGAACTGACCTCGGTAAGTTTGAAGCTTTGTTTCTTTGAATTTTGAATCTCTTTCATAAATATTTCGAAGTTTGTCCCAAATCTCTTTTGTGGATTTACAATGTGCAACTTTGGTGAATATCGTTTCACCAAGACCATTCAAAAGTGCATTTGTGGCTTTGGAATTATTCTAACTGAGTTTCACTACTTTTTCATTTGTTGGTGGAACTGTTGGTACTGTGTATCCATCTACAATTGATTGCCAAATTTCAAATCTTTGTGCATGTATATACGTCTTCATCCTTATGCTCCAAAATCCATACTTTTTTCCATCAAACTATGGTATTCCATTTTTATACAAGTTGTTTCTCTCCATGATCTACCTTTCAGTGGTTAAACTGATTTTTGAAGGAACCAGCTCTGATACCAATTGCTGGATTACTGAGAAGGGAGGTGAATCAATAACAGATAAATCTAATCCTTTTTAACCATATAATCCAAGTGTTATATCAATGTAACATTATCATCCAATAACTACTGAGTAAATAAGCAATGAACAAATGAACAATCATACACATACAAAGTACACCAGTGTTTTACATGGAAACCCAAAGTGAGACAAAACCACGGAATGCTTTTTCTTATATGTCTTGAAAAATTACATTCATTGGAAGCACCAAATTCCTTTGTTTTCCAGCTGCATCTGGAAGGAGGCTCCAACCCTCTAGTTTCTTAGGATACAACCTAAGGGAAGCTCCAACTCCCCAGTTCTCTGGCTACAACCCCCTATGATCTCCAGCTACAACAGGAAGGTGGCTACAGCCACCTGTCCTTTCCCCATCCAACCACCCTGAAATATAAATGCCAAATGTAGAAAACTTGTCGCTGTCACTGAATCAACCACTGCCACTGTCAACTTGTCACTGTCAACCTATACCAATAACATGTAACAACTTGTACAAATCAACCTGCACCCAAAAAGCTGTACCAATAACCTGAACCAACATGTACCGTGCATCAACCATGCATCAACCTTGACTCATCAAGATGTACCAACATCATCAACTATACACCTTATGTATGTGCCAAATCATCAACTATACACCTCATGCATGTGCCAACTCATCAACTACTTGTCTCAACCATGTACCCAACATGTAACTCAACCATATACCAAAGAAATACACCAATATAACCATCAAAAGTTATATAACAATTCATCACTCTATCCATAAACCAAATACCATAAAACCTTACATAAAACCATGTTCCACAGCCTCACTATTATGTAGCAACACATCACAACCAAAAGACCAATACCCATATGCCAGATACCAACAACAAAATACCAACTGTATCCCTCAACAAATCTAATACATGCAACAATATTGAACATCCAATACCATCTCAAGAGATAAACCCTAGCTCACAAAAAATATATCAAACAAGATGTGTCATATCTCTCATAAATACACCCCAACCATGTTCTTGCTATGATTTTTCTTCCCCACTTTTTTTGCCGCGAATTTTCTGTCGCACTTTTTCTACCGTGATTTTTCCATCGCACTTTTTCTGCTGCGAATTTTCTACCTCACTTTTTTGTCCACGATTTTTCTGCCGCGATTTTTCTGTCACACTTTTTCTGCTGCACTTTTTCTACTGCACTTTTCTTGCTACACATTTTCTGCCGCACTTTTTCTGCCCCACTTTTTTCTACCATACTTTTTTCTGTTGCACTTTTTCTTCCGCACTTTTCCTACCACACTTTTCTGCTACAATTTTTCTCTATCAATAATACCTACCCAAATAACCTTTCACAAGATAGATATTCAATGATATTCAAGTGTGATTGAAATGAGAGAGCCTTGTCTCTTATTTATACTTTCATGTAGCTTCCTCAAGGGGTTACCTTTTAACCATCTTAACCCACTTTCCTTATTTTAGGGTTAACCAAATTCTAACCACTTGTCCACTCAATAATTTCTCGATTAACTTTATTATTTAAATAATTTATTTTGTATCCACTTTGACTTATAGTACACTCATCACTTCACTTTATTATTTACCTTCTAAAATCTGTCAAACCACTTTTCTTATTTTAGGGAGTTCTACATTAAATTTATTATTTAAATAATTTATTTTGCATCCTCTTTGACTTATAGTACACTCATCACTTCACTTTATTATTTAAATATTTTTTTCTTTGCAAACACTTTGACTACTTTGACCTTTTAGGGCTTCTAGATGACTCATGAGGGTTCTCAAACTTCACATGGCCATAACTCTCTAACCGTGAGGAGTTATGTGACGTTCCACATACCACTGAAAATGACATGACATGTACTATCCATATAGAATAGTCTTACCTACAAATATATCAAAACTCGTATCATTATCCATCAAACAAACTTGGGTCCATTACCCAAACCTTTGTGCTATCAGAATTCGCTATCGGGATTTCTTCAAGGGTTGACATCAATGAAAACCAACCCAATTAATCAACAGTAAGTGCACCAAGTGACGTAGAGTGAGCCAAAGGGAACAATGCATGCTATAAAATAAGGAAGACCAGTGTGACAAAGGGAAAAGGAAGCAACACAGGATGAGATTTGTGTAAATCTGATGCATATGTGGACAAAACTATCCATGTTAAGGTTAGGGTTTTGGGATGTATTGTAAGGGTTTTAACCCAATTTTGTAGTATAAATATAAAATATCTAAGGTAGATTGAGGCATCTATGTTTTTTGTGTGAGATCATTGTGTGATTTTTTGCATGAAGAAATTACTTGGAGCACCCTTTTGGAGTTGAATTCAGTTTTGAGAGTTGTGGAGATGAGATGGAGTTAATATGGAGATGTAACTGAGGGTCAAGTCACAAGATGTGGAGCTTTTTGTGACATTGGTCCACCTCACTACTCTCTATTATCCTATGATGTAATGCATGAAACACCTTTTTGATGAATAAGAAAGACGTGTAAGATCTTTGTGGACGTAGAGTCAGGGGGGGTGAACCATGGTAAAAACTCCATGTTGCAATATGTTTGAATGGTTTTTGTTATTTCTATAATTATGGTTAAATGGTTGGATGAATGAATGGTTTAAATTACAGTGCACACTAGAAATATGTATGCATAATGAACATTGTGAATGAATGAATTAATATATCTAATGAATAGTATGATAGAATGTATGGTTAAGTAGAAATAGAAGTAAGAAGAAAAACCCCAATCCCTTCCATGACTGCAGATGGCTACACCTACAGTCACCCATAAACCATCTCAGGTGAGACTGCGCTATGCACTCTATGTGTAGTGTATCCTTCTAGTTTACCAGAAGTGTCGATGGTAAAAAGGGATTTATTGGAGAACTAAGGTAGAACTCGGGTCAACCCTTACATCCAAAAAATGGTTTTGTTTCTAGCTAGAAATTAAAATGAGAGCCAGGAAGGGGTTTGGTGAAAATGATGTAGTGGTATAAAGGATGTTCAATCCATGGAATCCTACAAAGAAAGATATTGAAAGATGGTTGGAGACAAAGGAGTTGGAGTTCACACATAAAAACAATAAATGGTTCCAGGTATACACCACGCCAGTATCTGCAGAGGTATGTGTTTATTGATTTACACGAAGAATATTTTTGTTATTTTCTAATGTTATTATAGGAGTGGTTGCTAAGTTTGAATGATACCCATCCGACTAATCGGATCAGGCCAGTAGAGTGGACTGCTGAAAATATTGGGCGGTTGGAAATGGTTAATAATAAATTCACGCACATAGTGGATTTCTAGTTAGAAAATATTACTCTGGAGTTTATCACTGAGTTTGTAGTAGATACAACGAATTCATATACTATTCCAGAGAAGGATGTCTTGAGGGGACCCAGATGGAAGTATATTAGGTCACTCTACACGTCGATCAAGATCTTATTATATGATAAAGGAATGATGATCGTGGAATTAGACAACTAGATCACGCTGCACGCATGGGGGAGTTGCGGGAAGCACTAAGGAATATCTAAGAAATGGAGAAGGCTCTGGAGAGTATCTAGAAGAAGAAGGAAATGGAATCCATCATGATGGATGATGAACAGACCAGGGAAATCATAAATATTGAAGGTGTGACATGCAATGGATGACCTATCAGTATAACATGAATAATAAGAAGAGGGTAGTAGCCGAGCGAGAGTGCTTGGATTGCGATTAGGAAGAGGTAGAGGACATTCATTCCATGGGGCAGATTGAGGATATATTGTGTGCCACTTATGAGAGGAAAACCAAAGGTATTGGGTCTGGCATAAAAGAAGGCTCTCCATTCCAAATCCAAATATATATGGGTAGCAAAGCAAGTTACAGACCAGGATACAAAAGTTGTGCACTTGGAAATCACTTTTAGGGACTTCACATTAGACTAGTATATGGGTCTCTCAACAAATAATCCAACGAGAACGCCTACCACTATTGCAGATATGAAGAGGAAAGTAATCAATGAATTTCATAAGCCAAGTTTAGAAGACCAGTTTATGAATGAAATGATAGAGATCAAGTAGAAACCAGGAGAATCAGTTTGGGAAGTGGACTAAAAGTTCAAGAGGCTAAAAGGTAAGTTAAAATACACTATTAATGATACACAACATATAATTTTTTTTGTTAATTCTTTTTTTCCATACTTGAAGTATTCTTTGAGACAACAGAAATTCAAAGTTAGGGTGAGGCTCTACAGGAAAACTTACAGCTAGAGGAAAATCAATACAAGCATACAAATCCATATGTGGAAGATATGAAGAAATATTTGAAGAACTTAACATTCCAGTTGAATCAGAATAAATAATAGTAGAAAATAGAAGATGTATGGTGTACAATGTGCAAGACAGAAGGTCATGACAAGAATGAGTGCCCATTATTTTCACAGTATGTTGAAGTGGGTATTCCAAACCCTTTAGCTTTAGGAGGACCATGGTGTGAGATTTTAAAAACACATAGGCATGATCCCTATCATTTCCCCTTGATGCAAAAGTATCATATAGTACCGAAGAGAAAACTTTGTAACTTTTGTAAGTCAGTTGGACATGAAGACAAGAACTATAGAACCTTGGAGATGATGAAATAAATGATTGAAGATACATACAGTGTGAAGGTTGAACATGTAATAGGATAACCTGCATAGAATCCATAGTATAATAATGCCCAGTAGCCATAATATAATCCTGCGCATCAGTTGGTAGCAAAAACACAGTATAATGCACAACAATTTCAAGGGAAACAACAATGTAATCCTGAACAACAATGTGTTGCACCACCACAGTACAATAATGCATAGTCGTAGTATAATCAAGGACTACAGTATAACACACTGCGCAGAGATAATCAGGGAAACAGAGGAGGCTTCAGAGGAGGAGGTCTTGGAGGAAGAGGCTTTGGAGGAGGTTGAGGACTAGTAGTTTTTCATAACTATCAGAAACTAGGGCACTATGCAGAAAGAAAACTGAGGCACAAACCTCAAACCCAACAAAGAAGAGGAATGGAATATAGGAGGGATAAATAAGGAAGAAAATGAACTATCACAATAATCTTCTTGTCCTCACTAGTATAGAAGACAATGCAGAGTTTTTCGTAGACAAATTCCAAGATAGAGGGCATGATGCATTATGTGCAACAGAGGCACAAAAAGAAGAAATTATGGAGAAATTAGTAGAAGTACATGAAATCCTACAGAGGTTGTATCTAAGTACAATGCATCATCCCACAACATAACAAAAAGAAAGAGCGTAGGTAGTGTTAAGCCCTAATATTGTCTCATTACCCCTTAATTGGGGCATATTACATTGGTAATGTTATTTTATTTATGCTGGATTTATTCCATTAGTTGTAATTATACCTCCTAGTCTCCTATATATACCAAGGAGACATTTTCATTTGGAATCATCTTGGAATTGTACATTTATGTGAGAATAAGGAGGTTGCCCCCTCGAAGAGGCTTATTATCTGAATTTCTCTCTTTTTCAAGGTGTTGAGTTCTTATTCTGAGGTTTTTCTATGCTATATTGATATTTGGTTCTTAACATATGGTATGGGAGCTCAAGGTCTTGGGGTTTCGCTGTTACATCTGAGACACCTTGGAATTTTTGCTATAACTTTTTTTCTACAATGTTTCAAAAGGAACGACTTGGAGGATATCTAATAGATGGAGAAAGGTACGTTGGGTTAAAATTTCATCTCTTGAGGCCTTCTAATTTAGGATATACAGCCTGTGCAAGATAGGGTTCTGGAATCATCGTGAACTGAGTCATTGCAGAATTTTTGCTATAAAATTGTTTCTGTAACTTTTCAGACCTTGAAATCTAGAGGATATTCAAATCAATTATTAATATATCTAGGGTAAAAATTTCAGCATCTGGGTCATCTTACATTTGTATATACACCCTGTGGAAGATATGGTATCTGACTAGTCCTATTGACTAGTCTCAAGAAGGTGTTCCAGGTAAAACAATCATAACTTCTTCCTAGAGTATCCAAATTGAGTGATACTGGTTGCATTGGATAGTGGACAGTTTTTAGTATTTATGGTACAAGTTTCATCATTTATATCAATTCTTTTGTGCGGGGCAGGCTATACAAGTGACATATCCCGGAAAGGCCAAAAATTAGTAAGTTGTGGGGAAGTTACCATAAATTCCACTTGGCATGTCCAATTTTGATCATACATGTGGCATTGCAGAGAAGAAATACCAGAGAACTACAAAAATTAAAGTTTCATACCCAGAAGGGCCGAAACTTTGGAGATACAGGAGAAGAAATATTGTCTAGAAGAACCACCTCAAAATCAAGGTTCAAAAGTGATACTTGGCCAACATGCCACACAAAAAGGGAACTTATACACCAAATAAGCCTCCAGATAATCCTACATGGACTCTTGAAGAAGGTGAAGAAATGTGTAGGGACATAAATGATTTACAAAGGAAGACAGTAACAAAAGATGAAATACAAGAGATGATGGAGGTTTTAAAAGGGGAGATCATGGAAGGATTGAAAAATTTCATAATAGAGAGAAAACCTAAAAGTGAAAATGTATCCCATGAAATTCATGATGAGGACACAAGGAAGGTGAATCAAGAATGGAGAAATTCCAACTTTGTATTGAAGACCAGCCATGTTCCTAATATCGATATGAGGAAGTTTGATGGAAAGGACCCAATCACATGGATACTTCAGATGGAGCAATTCTTTGATATACATAATGTGCCACATACACAAAAGGTACGAATTGATTCTTTATATTTAGAACCCAATCAATTTGTATGGTATAGATGGATTTGTTCTTGCAAATCACTTGTCACTTAGACAATTTTCACGGAAGAAATGATAGCACACTATGAGGATATAAGGAGAAATACCTTCTTTAGCCAATTGATAAATCTCAGGCAAAAGGATTCAGTTACATAGCACATTGAGAAATTCCAAACATTGAATATAAAGGTAACAAATATTCCATATGATCACTTGATTGATGTATTCATAGGAACTTTAAAGGATAACATTCAACATGAGGTTCTCCTTTGGGAACCCAAATCATCAAAGAATGCATTTAAGGTGGCAAGAAATGTTGAAAGTAAAAATATGGCTATGGCTACTAGAAGGACCAATCCCAACATCTATAGAGAGAATAATGCTCCTTATTCTAAAATACCTCAACCTACAAGGTTGACACCTCAAGAATTGGAGGAAAGAAAAGAAAAAGGTTTATGCTTTAATTGTGATAGCAAGTATAGTAAGGGGCATAAGTGTGGTGAGAAGAAATTATTCTACATAGATTGTGAAGAGGAAGAAGAACAAGAACATGAACCTTCTAAAGATGAAAACATAGAAGCAATTTCGTCTGAAGAGTTGACTCCCATGATATCGTGTAATGCATTGGCTGGAATTAACACTCCTCAAACCCTCAAGATCGAAGGATACATCAAAAATAAAAAGGTAATAGTCGTAATTGATTTTGGCAGTACTCATAATTTCATTCACTATAAATTAGCCAAAGCTCTCAATTGCTTTGTATATCCAGTGCCAGAGTTTCAAGTAATGATTGGAGATGGAGGAACTATCAATTACTCAGGAAAATGAAATAAGATCAATATTACTATGGGGGAATATGTAATGAATAGTCCAATGATTTCTATACCCATGGGTGGTGTTGATGTTGTACTAGGAATCCAATGGTTACAATCATTGGGAACAATGGCTTTTAATTTTCAAGAACTTTTCATGAAATTTTCATTGGAAGGAAAAGAAAATGAGTTAAGAAGTATCAAAGGGAAACCCGTTAAGGTGATAAGCTCTAATGGCATGACAAAATTATTGAAAAAGGGGCATCAAGGCGTTATTGCACAACTATGCTCACTACATGTTCAAACATCTAAGCCATCTATTCCTCAAGATCTCCAAGGGATCATTGATAAGAATTCCAAAGTATTTGAAGATATTCCCAAAGGTATTCCACCCACTCGAAATCATGATCATGAAATTCACCTAATTCCTAGGAGTGTTCCTCCTAACATTAGGCCATACAGATACCCGTATTCCCAGAAGAGTGAAATTGAGCACATGGTTGAAGAAATGTTAGAGGCTGGCATTATTAGATCTAGCGAAAGTTCTTACTCTGCACCAGTGGTAATGGTATTCAAGAAAGATAGCTCATGGCGTATGTGTCCAGATTATAGAGAGCTCAACAAGATCACTATTAAAGATAAGTTTGTTATTCCTGTCATTGATGAATTGCTCGATGAACTACATGGAGCAATCTATTTCACAAAATTGGATCTTCGTTCAGGGTATCATCAGATTAGAATGAAGAAGAAGATATCCCAAAAACAACTTTCCGAACTCATGAAGGCCATTATGAATTTTTGGTCATGCCTTTTGTCCTTACAAATGCACCTTCCACATTCCAAGGGTTGATGAATTCCATTTTCAAGCCTTTCCTTCAAAAACTTTTGTTAGTATTTTTTGGGGATATACTAATCTATAGCAAGTCTTGGGAGGATCATGTGTGACATTTTGACAAGGTGCTACAACTACTAAAGGAGAAACAACTATATGCCAAACCATCCAAATGTTTCTTTGGAGTGAAGGAGGTAGAGTATTTGGGTGATATTGTATCTCATGAAGGTGTTAAGTTAGACCCTAACAATATTAAGGCCATGATGGACTGGCCGATTCCCAAAACATTGAAAAATCTTAGAGGATTTTTGGGTTTGACAAGTTACTACCACAAGTTTGTTCGACACTATGGAAGAATGGTAGCACCTTTAATGGAACTAACTAAGAAGGATGCATTTTCATGGACTCCAGAGGCAACTAAAGCTTTTGAACAACTTAAAGAGGTGATGTGAAAATCTCCTGTCTTGACCACTCGAGATTTCACAAAAACCTTTATTGTGGAATGTGATGCCTCGGGAAATGGAATTGGTGTTGTCCTAATGCAAGAAGGAAGGCCCCTGGCTTTTGAAAGTCCACCACTCAAGGGAAAGGACTTACACAAACCCATTTATGATAAGGAAATGATGGCAATACTACATGCATTGAAAAAATGAAGTCCTTACCTAATAGGTAGGCAGTTCAAGGTCAAAACATATCATAATAGTCTTAAATACTTCTTGGAACAAAGACTATCTTCAATAGAACAACAAAAATGGGTAACCAAGATACTGGGTTATGATTTTGAAATCGTCTATAAAAAGGGGAAGAAAAATGTTGTGGTAGATGCACTCTCAAGAAAGGATGAAAATGTTGAGGCCTTTCTCTGTGATATCTTGATCATCCAACCCGATTGGATAATAGAAGCAAGGGTTGAATGGAAGAATGAAGAAAAAATGTGGACTCTCATTCAAAGGTTGCAGCAAGATTCCAGTGCATCAGACACATTTACATGGAAAAATGATTCATTATGGTACAAAGATCGCTTATATTTATGTAAGAACTCCCAACTCAAACAAAAGGTATTATTGGAATTGCACACCTCTCCAGTAGGAGGGCACTCGGGATTTTTGAAAACCTACCATAGATTCAAGAAGGATTTTTTTTGGGATGGCCTTAAAACTGATGTTCAAAGGTTTGTGGTAGAATGTTTGGTTTTCCAACAAAATAAGGTGGAAACAATTAAGACCCCAGGTCTTTTACAACCATTAACCATCCAAAGTCAGTGTTGGGAGGAGGTTTCCATGGATTTCATCACAGGGTTACCGAAGTATGAAGGAAAGAGTGTCATCATGGTGATTGTTGATAGACTGACCAAGTATGCACACTTTTGTGCACTCTCTCATCCCTTCAAAGATAGTACAATTTCCACCGCATTCATGGAGACAATTCAAAAGCTACATGGCAGCCCAAAGATTATAGTAAGTGATAGAGATCCCATCTTCACTGGACATTTTTGGATAGAATTATTTTCTTGTTTGGGTACTCAATTGGCTCATAGCTCATCCTATCATCCTCAATCTGATGGAAAAACCGAGATAGTGAACAAATGTATGGAAGGATACCTTCGTTGCTTTGTCTCTGATAAACAAACACAATGGTTCAAATGGTTACCCTTGGCAAAATGGTGGTATAACACTTCCTTTCATACTGCAACAAAAATGACACCATTTATGGCACGCTATGGATACCACCTTCCTTCCATCACTTCTTCTCTAAAATAAAAATATAAGGTTCAAGTAGTGGAAGATCACATCGAGCATCAACAACAAGTTCTCCAAATCTTAAAGGACAACTTGACCATGGCACAAAATCGCATGAAACAACAAGAAGATCAACATCGTAGTGAATGAAGTTTTGAAGCAGGGGATTGGGTGTTTTAAGACTACAACCATACAAACAGATGTCCCTCAAGCAAGCCAAAAAGTATAATAAATTATCACCAAAGTACTATGGACCTTATAAGGTGTTGCAAAAGATTGGTACTATGGCATACAAATTGGAGTTTCCTGCATCTTCACGAGTACACCCAGTTTTCCATGTTTCATGCTTAAAAAAGGTTATAGGTGACAAGATCCCAGTTCAAACTATATTTCTAGAACTTGACGAGGAAGGAAAACTCATATTGGATCCTGAAGCCATCACTGACACAAGATTTTGCCAGCTAAGGAATAGATCCATTTCAGAGTATCTCATTAAATGGAGGAAACTACCGGTTGAAGATTCCACTTGGGAAGATGAGTCTTTTATAAAGAAGCATCCAAAGTTACTTAAGTGTTGTGTACAACACTTTCCTCAAGGGGAGGGGCATGTTAATCCCTAATATTGGCTCATTACCCCTTAATTGGGGCATATTACATTAGTAATGATATTTTATTTATGTCAGCTTTATTCCATTAGTTGTAATTATACCTCCTAGTCTCCTATATATACCAAGGAGACATTTTCATTTGGAATCATCTTGGAATTGTACATTTATGTGCGCATAAGGAGGTTGCCCCCTCGAAGAGGCTTATTATCTGAATTTATCTCTATTTCAAGGCATTGAGTACTTATTGTGAGGGTTTTCTATGCTATATTGATATTTGGTTCTTAACAGGTAGAACCACCACAGAAAGAGAAATAAGAGATATTGAAGACAATAGTAATAAGCAGTGACAGGTTCAAGATCACACAAGAAATGTTGGAAGTAGATGAGAACATAACGCAGAAACCAGTGAAGGACATATAAAATATCGAGTTATTTTTTGGAAACATACCCTCAAAGGCATTATATGGGTTACGAGAAAGTGTGATGTAGGATGTTCAATCTAGAGCTAGGGAGGACGCCACCATCCTAGAACTCGACCAAGAGGTTAAGGAGATATTGCAGGTAGTTTGTGAGTAGATCAAAATGGAGAAGGAGGAGGAGAAGAAGTGAGAATAAAAACTAGAGATAAAATGTGTAGAAGTATACATCATAATACTAGACTACGCGCAGACACTGAAGGTCACAATAGAATAAAATATACAAAATATTGCGCAGACAATAGAGAAATATAAACAGGAGATAACATACTTGAAAAAAAAAACTAACTACAAGAACACCCCCATTATTATGGGAACAAAGAGAGTAGGAGGATAATGTGCACGTAGATAGCATAGAAAAGGAAGTAAAAGAAGTTGCATAGTTATATGATAGGACTTCTCATATTTGAACAAGCCTAAAAGAATATGAGAAGATCCAATAGCTAGAGAAGAGAGAAGGAAAACTAAACATGGAAGTTCAACACCTGAAGAAGAGGCATAAGACAATGTACATATCCTTGAGACCGAGGGGCAAGAAGGAAATGAAAAACCTGTAGGAAGAGGTAAATATTATACAATAAGAAAAAAAATCAAGGCAGGTTCATTTGGAGCCATTTCAGCAAGAGGCCAAAAGAATGATAGATAAATTGCAAACAGAGAAAGGAAGACTGGCATAGGTACACACAGAAATTAGGGAAGTGTCGAAAGAGAACATGACAACATAGGATGTGGATATATTGGCAGAGAAGAATGTGCAGGAAAAGGAAACAATAACGGATATGGAAAACAAGTTTCATGCACTGGAGGAAACACTGTAGAAATAAAATTAAGTTTGTGTGGCTTGGGACGAGCCACAAGTTAGTGTTGGGGGCATGTTGGATCAATAATGTTTGGGAGTAAGCACAAAAAGAAAGAAAAAGTGGGACAAAGGGAAAAAGGGAAAAGGAAAATAAGTAATGCCAACGCGACAAAGGGAAAAGGAAGCAACACGCGATAGGATTTGCGGAAATCCGACGCATATGTGGAGAAACCTATCTATGTTAGGTTTAGGTTTTTGGGATTTATTGTAATGTTTTGAACCTAATTTTATAGTATAAATAGAAAATGTCTAAGGTATATTGAGGCATCTATGTTTTTTGTGTGATATCTTTGTGTGAATGTTTGAATGAAGAAAGTACTTGGAGCACATTTTTGGAGTTGAAGTATGTTTTAAAAGATGTGGAGCTCAAATGGAGTTAATATGGAGATGTAGCTGAGGGTTAGGCTGCAAGATTTGGAGCTTGGTGAGACATTGGTATGCCTCACTACTCTCTGTTATCCTATGATGTAATGCACACAACACATTTTTGATTAATAAGAAAGAAGCACAAGATATTTGTGGACGTAGACCTAGGGGGGTGAACCAGAGTAAAAAATCTGTGTTGTAATGTGTTTGAATGGTTTTTGTTATTTTTGTAATTATGGTTAGATGAATGAATGGCTTAAATTAAAGTGAACACTAGAAATATGTATACAGACTGAATGGGGTTTACACTCATTAATGACTCTAGGTTTCATTTGGTGGCCTTGGAGAGTTCACCTTGAGATCATATTCCAAGGCCCTAAGCTTAGCTAATATTGGTGTTCTAAAAATGAAAATGATTCTAGTAGTTTTTATATAACAAAATATTTTCCTTATGGTTATTTTTATGGCAAAGGGAAATGGACGAAACTTTGATGATGTTTATAACTCTTGACCTAACCAAAGAAATGGAAATATTTCAATGCAATCGTTCAATTCAATGAATTCCATATATGGGAGGTAAATAAATATTTTTCTTTTCAAACTTTATAATGTAACCTCGCAAACGCCAAGAAACCATGCAAGAAAAATCATAACAAAACTTTTAACAATATGTCAATACCAAACACGTCAAGACTACACTTTGTCTTGAATGCTCAAAATATTTTATGCAAGAAAATTTTGTTTTTCTTTCCAATTATGATGCAAAAAGTTCCTTAACATAAGAAAGGACAACAATCTACAAGTGGAAAACTAGTAAATTAGAAAGCAAAGGATGTAGGAAATTGGTAGTGATGCTTGGAAGCACACTCCAGTGTCTTTGTAGGGATATAACCCCAAAACTCACAATGAAATTGGATATAGCAATGAACACAAATTGAATGAGGGAAAACCAACCAAATGCAATCCAATATGAAACACTACCAAATCTAATCATATATGTTGGGTCCACAACCCAACTTAATGGATCACTAAACAACAAACAAATGCAACCGAGCAATCCAAACAAGCCACAAAAACACACTTAAAATCTATATTGAAGACCAAATGTGCGATAAAAAATACTCAAACAAAGATAGGATCCATAAACATGGACCAATTAAAGATCTCTGAGATTAGACACTTCTAGATCTAACAAAAAAGAGATGAAATTTTTTCAATTTTTGGAGCCTATACAGGGTATCACGGGTCATATAGCTTGCAAAAATTGACTAGCTACATGGTTTTGTTGTTCAGTAGTACTGCAACCAGTGTCACAATTGCTCTGTCTTTGATAGTAGACAATCATTACATTGCAAAATTGTGGAAAATAAAAATATCTTCCTCAAATATGAGAGATATGAGAGATATTTTCTCTAAGGGAGTACTAGGGAAGAAAATAATTGACTCAAAAATAGAGAACAAAGGTGAATACACAAGGGAAACTAAGCTAGAGAGGAATCAAATATTCTTCTGTTGGAAAATTGGTTGTCATTGATGTAAAATCTAGACGAATTATAAAATCCTCTAGAAGTAATGGGTGTGTTTGAAGAAGTCTCCAAAGTGGCCCCCTCATGGCGTAGCTCTAAGCATGGTCCTCATGGGAAGACGCTTTGAATAAGCCTAGAAGAAGCTTGAGAAATATGGATAAGTGGTTAAGAATCCCCAAATATGTGGTCATGAAGCCTGAAGTTGTTTGAGGAAAAAGAGGATGAAGGACATTGCAAATGTATTCAAAAACCTCATAGATGGATAGTATTTGTCATGTCATTTTGAATGGTAGGTGGTATGCTATATGGTTCCTCATGATTGAGAAGTTATTCCCTCTTAAATATGAAGGTCTGAAGCATAGTCAAGAAGCCCTATATATGCGGACAAGAAGTTACAAGTCAGTCCCAAAATTAATTAAAGGAGAAATATTGTCACAAACAAGAAAGCTACAGGTTGGCCCTAGATTCAAGTAAAGGATTTGCTTGAAAAAGTATAAATAATCATCAAGAGACTCTCATTTTTATCAAGCAGTAAAGAAAGTATGTGATCTCTTAGTGATTCTGAGGTAGTGAATCTAAGGAAGCGAAGGAGTGTGAAGGAAGAAAGTCTTGGAGTTGCATATGGGAGAAGGGTTTTTGAAAACCCTAATTGAGCAGGCCCTTGTATGTCAGGTATAGGGAGTCCCGTGAGGTCCCCATAGGTTGCACAACACTCAGCAAGTGAGGCACTGATAGTTTCCCATTTATATCCAGTGAGGCTGAAGGAAATCTTGATGAAGATGTTATCCTCTTGATGCTAAAGTTGAGGAAAGTTTGTTGGTATGAGATCCGATGTACCAATTTTTACA
Organism: Picea engelmannii; assembly: GCA_009831015.1. Lineage (NCBI taxonomy): Eukaryota > Viridiplantae > Streptophyta > Pinopsida > Pinales > Pinaceae > Picea > Picea engelmannii. The sequence continues at coordinate 175,664 of ML782573.1, forward strand.
AAATTAAAAGGTATTTTATTTTATACATTTTGAAGCATGTATCTTGAGGGTCATGGTATATTCTTAAGGAATATATTGGAGGTTATGGTACATAGTTTATGACATATATATTGGTAAGTATTTTAAGGCATATCTCTTGGTACATATTTTATGTCCTATCTCTTGGTACATGGATGAGGCATATCATGAATGATATGGAATATTATTAAGGCATATATTTGGTACATCATTTATGGATGTTATGGCACATGATTGAGGTATATATTTGGCACATGGTTTGAGGCATATCTTGGTGATGTTGGGGCATATGTTTTGAGATTTTTTCTATATTATCTTGGCATATGATCTATATGAATGGATCTGGGTAGTTGATGATGATGTATCAATATCAATGATAGGTTGATTATCAGTGACAGTGACAGGTTGATTATCAGTGTCACTTTTAGTGACAGGTTGAGTCTCCATTTATATTATATGGAGGAAGGAAGGGGCAAGGAAATTGGGTTGGAGCCTCCTTCCAGTTAGTGTTGGAGAATACATGGAGTTGTATCTTTCTTCAGGTTGGAGCCTATAAATCAGGGGGTTAGAGTCTCCTTCCAGTTGGAGCTAGAAAATCTAGGGAGTTGTATATTCCCTTAGGTTGGCCTCCTTCCAGTTGGTGCTAGATAATTTTAGAAGTTAGTTCTTCCTATGAATGCAATATTCTAATATATAACAAAGCATTATGTGGTTTTGTCCCATTTGGGTTTCCATTTAGAAATATCTTGTGCACTTTTTATGATGTGATGTATTGTTGAATGATACTATTTTTGGTTATATTTTCATGACATCTTAAATGAAATCAATTATTTATAATTTAATGTTTACATGCTATGATTAAAAATGGCTTAAAGTGCCTATTATTGATTGAACNTCAGTATTGGTGAATATTCCAACAATTGGTATTAGAGAAGGTCCTTTAGAAACATTCTAACCAATGGAAGATATATCATGGAGTGCACTAAGAATGTAATGTCGATGTTTGATGGTTAGAACTATGCCTTCTGAAATAGAAGGATGAAAATATTTTTGCAGGAACAAGGATTTAATGTCTGGAAATTAGTAGTAGACACATACAAGTCACTTTCCACTCCCCCAACAAATAAAGATGGAAATAAACTTTATGAAAACAATTCAAAGGCTACAAATGCTATTCTGAGTGACCTTACTAGTTCAATATATGTCAAGGTTATGCACTGTGACTCTGCAAAGGATATTTGGGAAAAAATAATTTTTTTTTACAAAGGTGATTCCAAAGTCAAAGGAGCAAAGCTTCAAACTTATAGAGGTCAATTTGAATAGTTGAAAATGAAGGAAGATGAATATATTGCAACTTACTTTCTACAAGTTGATGAAATAGTGAATGTTATTTAAGGCTTGGGAGAAGAAATTAAAGAACTATCCATTGTTCAAAAGGTACTAAGGTCTCTTCCAATAAGATTTTATCCTAATATTTAAACCTCATAAGAAAGAGAATATATTTCTACATTGAGCATGGATGCGTTACATGCAATCCTTACAGCTTATGAAATGAGAATAGAGAAGGATAATTCATCCATATGAGAATAGAGAAGGATAATCCATCCATTAAGGAAGAAACTTTTAAAGTATCCAAGAAGACAAAGAAGAATAATCAAAATCCAGAGTCAGACTAGAGTTGCAACAATGATGCAGATGAATATGAAGAATTGGCCAACTTCATAAGGAAGTTAAAGAGAGGAACTGGAAAGTACAAAGGTAAGTTTCCTTTAAAATGTTTTAATTGTGGTAAAATTGGTAATTTTTCTATTAAATTTTCTTATGTTAAGAATAAGGAGAATTATGAACAATAAGATCCCAAGAAAGAAAGAAATATAAAAAAAAAGAGACAAGAAAAGAAACAAAAAAAAAAATCTTCAATAAAAGCCTCTACTCAAGAGAAGACATTTCCTCGTAGGATGAGGATGATAATAGTGACAGTGACTCAGAAATAGTACTCTTTATGGAATTAGAAAATGATGAAGAATATTATGAAGAATAAGTTGAACTAGATCTTGAAGAAGAACTAATCAGTGCCCTAAGTGAGATAAAAAGAGAAAGGAAGAAAAACATCATTGAAGGAAGAATTGATCAAGTTGAATGAGGGTTCCCAAAGTCCCAACTCTGAATAAGTACAATAGATGATTACAAATCTAAAGATTAAAGTAGAAGAAGCTAGAAGGATTGAAGAAACACTCAAAAACTAGTTGAAAGAAAAGGAGAATATGAAGGAAATCTTGGAAGAAGAAATAGTCTCACTAAGGAAGGAACTTCGAAAGAAAGACATGAAACATAACAACACCAAAATATTGGATGAAATCATCAATAGTCAAAGGCCATATTATGACAATTCTGGACTAGGATACAAACAAATGAATACTGAGAAGGGTTCAAGTTCTATGATGATAGAAAAGGAAGAAAAAAAAATGGGTTATACATAAGTCATCAAAGCTCCCAAAAAGAAGGAAGAATGCAAGCCTTCAAAGGAGAACATTCGGGAAATGGAGAAAAATAAAGAAGAAGATTACAGAAGAACTGCACCAACTAGAATATCTATAACTTAGAATCAACAACCAACAATGGAGAAAAATCAAGAAGAATATTACATAAGAGTTACACCATCTAGAAGATCCCCCACACTTAGGTACCAAACTATTTTTCTTGGTTTATTTTATTCCTGTAACATTTTTTGGAAAAAGGATATAAAATGTAGAGTCTGTGCTAAGAACAAAATAAACCATGAAGGCTACTCTAGAATTAATTATCTCACAAAGCCTCATGAAACATACAACATAAATTATAATATTTTTGGCTCATTAAATGATGAAGTATAATGCTATAAATGAAACAATTTTGGACACATAGCCAAAGATTTCAAATTGATTTTTACTCCAAAGGAACCAAAGTAGGATCTCAACAATCATGTAAACGAATAGTTAATGATATGGAAAAGGAAGCAAGATAACCTGAATATTGAAGAATGTTTGATTTCTCTACAATCCCAATACATAAAAATGATTGCTACGTTGATAGTGGTTGTTCAAAGAACATGGAAAGTGACAAGGACAAGTTTGTAGCTTTAAACAAAGAAATAGATGGATCAATTTTTTTTGGAAATGATAACTCAACCAAAATTATAGAAAAAGGCATATACAAGATTGGAAGAAAATATGCCATGGTAGAAAATTTCCTCCTTATCAAAAATATGAAGCACGATCTGCTAAGTGTGAGTCAAATGTGTGGTCAAGGAGACACGCTTCTATTCGACTCAAAGAAATGTGATATAAGAAAAGAAGGATCAAGAAAATTGGTGTCTACAACAAGAAGGACTCCAAACAACATATACATCTTAAATGAGATTGGAAAGGAAAGATGTTGCTTGGGAAAGAAAAATGGAATTTAGCTTTGGAACAGAAGAATGGGTCAAATTAACTTCAACAATCTTGTTAAAATAAGAAGAAAATAAGAGATAAGAGAAATGCATGAAATTTCAAAGCATGCCAATACTATGTGCAAGCATTGTCTACATGGAAAACAAACAAGAAACGAGTTCAAAACAAAGGAACACTCTACAAATAAACCATTATATATTTTACACATTGATCTATGAAAACCTATGAGAACAAAAGGGTTGAATGGAAAACAATACTTAATGCTACATATTGATGATTTTACAAGAATGACCGCAATCTTCTTTCTCAAGTAAAAGTTAGAGGCATTTGAATGTTTCAAGATATTCAAAGAGATGGTAGAAAATGAGATTGATTTGAAAATCAAGTGCTTGATATCAAACAATGGAGGTGAGTTCACATCAAAATAATTCATGGACCCTTTTGAATATCATGGAATAGAAAGGAAATTCTTAGCAACTAGGACACCTCATCAAAATGGAGTCACTGAAAGGAATAATAGAAATGTACAGAACATGGCCAGAACCATTTTGAAATATTCCCAGTTGGGTAATGTATTTTCGGTACAATTAGTACATACATCCATTCATAACTTGAATAGATGAATGCTTAAAATTAATAGTGACAAGACTCCATATGAGATATGGAAGGGAAGACCTGCAAATGTCAAGAAATTTAGAGTGTTTGGAAGAAAATGCTACATAAAAAGAGAATATAACAAGATTGGAAAATTTGACTCTTGAGTTGATAAAGGCATTTTGGTTGGATACTCAAGAAAAATAAATGTATACAAATGTTACAACCTAAGACTCAAAAGAATAGTGGAAAGCATCAATGTAAATATTGATGAAACAAATGTGATGAAGACTAGAGAAGAAAGAAGAAATTCAAAAGAGAAGGAATAATAAGAAGAACTAAAAGAATAATACATAGAAGAATAACAAAAAGAGAATCATCCAGAAGAAGAACAAGAAGAAAAAAACCAAAAATATGCTTAGATACCTTCCAGGACACCTAACCGCTAGCTTCAAAAGAATCATCCACTAGAACAAATTATTGGAGATAAAAATGTAGGAATAGAAACCATAGGAATCAAACAGGTACGTAAACCCGAACAAAGACAACTAACACTACTATCCATATTTGAACCCAACAACTTCGAGGAATCCATCAATGATGAACATTGTATCAAGGCCATGGAAGAAGAACTAAATTAAATAGGAAGCATGAGACATGGGAACTAGTTCTAAGACCTAAGGACAAAAATGTGATTGGTACAAAATGGGTGTTCAGAAACAAACTAAAAAAATATGGACATGTAACCAGAAACAAGGCAAGGCTAGTATGCAAACAATATTCTCAAGATAAAGGAGTAGATTTTGAAGAGACTTTTTCTCATGTTGCTAGAATGGAAGAAATCATAATGATCTTGGCCTATGCATGTTCTAAAAGGGTCAAAATATATTACATGGATGTAAAATTAACATTTCTAAATGGAGAATCAGAATAAGAAGTCTACATCAAATAGCCATAAGGGTTTATACTGAAAGAAAAAAGAAGATTATGTTTGCAGATTGAAGAAATCTCTGTGTGGACTCCAACAAGTCCCTAGATCCTGGTATTCAACATTGGACAAGTAATTACAACAACAAGGATTTAGAAAGGGTAATCCAAATAACAATCTCTACATAAAAGTGGACCAGAACAACATATTTATCATTGAAGTATATGTGGATGACATCATATTTGAATGTGAGGATGATAGGATGAGTAAGAGTTTTTCCAAAGACATGCATAATGAGTTTGAAATGTCCCTACTTGGTGAATTGACTTTCTTTTTGGAACTTCAGATATCTAATCTAGATGAATGTATTTTCATTTCCCAAACCAAGGACATCAAATAAATGTTGAACAAGTTCATAATGGAAGATTTAAAACTCTTAAGTACTCCTATGGTGATTGGTTGCACGTTGAGAAAAGATGATGAATCTAAGGAAGAATATTAGAGACTCTATAGATCAATGATTGGAATCCTACTCTATGTGACAGCCTCAAGACCAAATGTAATGCAAGCAGTTGGAAAGGTTACAATATTTCAAGAAGAACTAAAGGAAACTCATGTTATGGCAATAAACAGGATATTCAAATATCTCAAAGGAACAAGAGAGTATGGATTGTGGTATCTGAAAGGGAATGAGATGACTATGGTCACCTACATAGATGCAGATTGGGAAGGAATCATTGATGATAGAAGAAGTATTAGTGGAGTAGCCTTGTACTTGGGTGATTGTTTGGTATCATGGTTAAGTAAGAAGCAGTCCTCAGTATCATTGTCTACAACAAAAGAATAATATATTGCAGCAACAACATGTTGTACTCAGGTCCTCTAGATGAATAAAACCCTGTAATACATACAAGTAAAATATGATGAGACCATCTCAAAATTCTATGAAAATACCAGTGTTATAAGTATCTCTAAGAATCTAATGATGCATTCCAATACCAAACATATTCCTATTAAGTTTCACTTTCTATGGGAACAAGTTACAAAAAACAATATCAAGTTAGAGTACATTGGGACAAAGAAAAATATTGTAGATATTCTCACCGAACCTATCCCAAGAGAGACATTTGAGTATCTTCGACAAAAAATTGGAGTAGTTTATGCCCCGCAATAATCCACAAGAAATTTTTCAAAGAAGACATGGGGAGAAATTGTCAGGGGGAGTTACCCTTTTCCATTGATGTCAAAGGGGGAGAGAAAGAACAAAAGAATGAATAAAAGGGGAGTGTATGAAGATAGGGGGAGCATTGTTCATAGAGGGATAATGAGTGTTGCCATCAATTTCAAAGGGGGATATTGTTGGAAACTTGGTTTTCATTGATGTCAACTATAGAAGAAGTCTAGAAGCCTATAGAAGTAATGGGTGTATTTGAAGAAGTCTCCAAAGTGGTCCCCTTATGGTGTATCCCTAAGTGTGGCCCTCATTGAAAGACGCTTTGAGGTACTCTATAATAAGCCTTGGAAATATGGCTAAGTGGTTAAGAATATCTAGAGATGCGGTCATGAATCTTGAAGTTGTTTGACGAAAAAGAGGATGAAGGACATTGAAAATGTATTTATAACCCTCCTAGATGGATATTTATTGCCATTCTATTTCCAACAGTAGGTGGCACACCATGTGGTTCCTCACGGTTGAGAATTTATGCCCTATTAAAGATGAAACCCCGACGTATAGTCAAGAATCCCTGGATCTAAGGAAAATAAGTTACAATTCAGCCCCAAAATTAATTAAAGGTGAACATTTGTTGCAAAAAAGAAAGCTACAGGTCGAACCTAAATTCAAGTAAAGGAGGTACTTGAAAAAGTATAAATAGCCATTGAGAGACTCTCAGTTTCATCAAGCAATCAAGCAAGTATGTGGTATCTTAGTGAATCTGAGGTAGTGAATCTGAGGAAGTGAAGGAGTGTGAAGGAAGAAAATATCATATCCATAGATGGGAGAATGGTTTATTAAAAACCTAATTGAGCAATCCCTCTCATGTCAGGTATATGGAATCTCGTGAGGCCCCCATAGGTTTCAGAACACTCGCCAAGTGAGACACCGCTATTTGCATGTTTTTGTCCAAGGAGGCCGAAGGAAAAGTTGATGAAGATGATATCCTCTTGATGCTAAATTTGAGTAAGGTTTGTTGGTATGAGATCCGATGTGTCAAGTTTTACAAAATTAAAAGGTATGTTATTCTATATATTTTGAGTATTTTATCTTGAAGGTCATGGTATATGATGAAGGCATATCTTGGAGGTTATAGTACATGGTTTATGGCATATCTCTTGGTACATGGTTTATGGAATATCATTTGGTACATGGTTGAGGAATATCATGAATGATATGGCATATGCTTAGGGAATATCTTTGGTACATGGTTTATGGATGTTATGGCATATGTTTGAGGTATATATTTGGCACATGGTTTGAGGCATATCTTGGTGATGTTGGGACATATTTTTTGAGATATATTCTTGGTGGTCTTGGCAGATGATCTATATGGATGGATATGGGTTAATGATGATGATGTATCAGTATCAGTGACAGGTTGATTATTAGTGATAGTGGCAGGTTGATTATCAATGAAAATGACATGTTGATTATCAATGACAGGTTGAGTCTCCATTTATATTTCAGGGAGGAAGGAACGGGAGAGGAAAGGGGGTTGGAGCCTCCTTCCAATTGGTGTTGGAGAATATAGGGAGTCGTATATTCCTCCAAGTTGGAGCCTATAAATCAGGGAGTTGGATCCACCTTCCAACTGTAGCTTGAAAATATAGGGAGTTGTATAGTCCTTCAGTTTGGAGCCTGTAAATTAGGGGGTTAGTGCCTCCTTATAGTTGGTTCTAGAGAATTTTGGAAGTTGGTGCTTCTTATGAATGTAATATTATGATATATAAGAAATAAGGTTTTGGTTTTCTCCCATTTGGATTTCCACTTAAAAATATTGTGTGCACTGTGTATGATGTGATGCATCGTTGAATGATACTATTTGTGGTTATATTTTCATGACATATTAAATGCAATCATAAGTGAATTGAATTGTTGATAATTTAATGTTTACATGTTGTGATTAAAAATGGTAAAAGGTGTCCACTACTGATTCACCCCCCCTCTCAGTATTGGTGAATATTCCAACATCTTCCCCAACAAAGTCACCATTTTTGTAATAGAGAAAATATCATCAATTGACCATCAATATATCCCTAGGATCTATATATTGATCACAGACAGACAGTGGGATAGAATTCTATGGTTCTCCCTATAAACAAGCAAGTAGATTCATAACTACACCAAGAAAAAGAGTAATGGCATACCTTTTCATGAAGGTTATACTTGTGTATCCTTGATATTGTACTCTCGAATTTCCCTCTCCATCTCCTACAACCTTCTTCCTACACACAAGTGAAAAACAATGCATTTCTACTTCTTTTATTAGCATTATAATCCTAGATCTATATTGGATCTAACCTGATCTATAGAGGCATAAACCACATATGAACATTCATGAATTAAATACAAATATTTGTAGGTAAAAACCAATGATATATTAATTAATAAGAGAGAAACACATTAGTGCAATTACCACAAGGTTCAAATGCACTCCTCCTTGCCCCTTTCTCCTTACAACTCCTCCACTTCTCAACCAAACTAGGAATTGTGAATGCAACTAATGTATATGGAGAAGCACCTATGAATTTTCGGAACATATATCTATAGACAATTGATCTCCCTTCATTCTCAATAATTTCCTTCTTTATATATATTCTTGGAAGAGTCTTAGGAGACCTTCTATATCATCTAGAGACCAATGGAGACTTGAATTATGTGAGTTACACGACTCATGCCATGAAGAAACAACTCATCCCTCACTTATCTCTTCGAAACTCCACAAATATAGAATGTCTAAGAGGGTGTCTCTTGTTGTATATTGATGACAAGTGACATGTAATTGGTTGTCCCATAGATGATGTGAGACACCCTTGAAAAACGGTCCAAATCATGAGTTGAAGTCTTTGTTTTGGCTTGTATCTTCTTATGTGTTCCTCTTGAAAATGTAGGGTAACAATTGAGGCTATAACACTGGGGTTAATGTGGACTAATTATCCTATTTTCCCATGAACCACTTTCCTTTCAAAATAACTTCCATTTATGGTTTCCCATATTTCAAAGGAAATTTGTATGTGTTTAATAGATGTTTTAGTAAATTCTATTCATGCACTTATCCTTTAAGCAACTTGAGCTCTGTAATTCAGTGTCATGTACATAAAAGTACATTGGAAGAATAAGAAATATGGAAATTAGAAGGAGCAAGATTCTTTTGTGGAGATATTGTTCATTCTCTCACGTGCCAAGATAAAAACTTCCATTGGTTAGATGGATATTAGTGGTTTTAAAGTCTAACTCCTAAGTAGAAGAAAAATAACAAAATTTGGATGACTTTCTTAGTAAATTTTGGCTACATGTATAAAGTATTCAACTTCAGGGAGTTGGTTTCATGGTGTTCCCACAAGTTTGATTCAAAAAGTAGAACAATCTAAGTAGTAGTTGAAGAGAAGAACCTTGTTTTGTTGACTTCCAAATTTTTTAGAAGGATGCTTAGACTTCCTTCTTACAATAAAAGTCTCAATCTCCTAGAAGATGAATCTTTTATGGATTTGCAGGGTGGTGAGGTGAATTTGTTAAAGGATCTCATGTCTCTTTCCATAGAAATGTCGGTTTACCTTTCAACCATTGATATATTGTTTTTTGCAGAGTCGTATCAAGAATTTTCATGGTTGCTTTTGTGATTAATGGGATGAGAATCTACTTCTCACATTCCTAGGTTAGGTTTATATGTATTGCATTTTCCCTTCCAAAAATAAGCTATGTTTGACTTGTCTTAGGTAATATCGAATGGAATTTCCTATCATCTAGCCAATATTTAAAGACTCAAAGGTTTTTCATGATTGCATATCTGGTCCTGGCCATTTCCTATTACAATTTTTTTGAGGGATTTCCTTTAAAAAGTAATTTTCATTTTGAGAATGAACCATTCCAACTCTGGTATCCTGTTCTTTGGTAACATAAGGTGTCATTCCATTTTTCCTTATTCAAGAAAAATTTCTTAAGGAATTTTGATACATGTTGATTGGAGTAGCACCAATAAGGATAACTCAAGAGGTTGAGGATTTCATCAAACAAATGGGATTTTGTATACATCCAAAACACCATACTTACGTCATTATATATGGTTATGAGGGATACCATTTTATTCTCTTGATATTTGTTTGTGATAGGTATTTTGTTGAAGAGGTTTGTAGATAGTATGAAACATGGTCTATCCTTTTTGACAAAAAGAGAAAGAGACAATTCATTTCATGACCTTTTAATGTTGCAAATATGATAGGAATAAGTTCCTCCCATGTAATATAATTTTATGAGATGCTTAACATATTTAATATGAAGGAGGAAGAACCCCTAAAATGTTTCAACCCTAAAGGTTTTTTCTATGAACATTTGGCGTCCATGTGATATAACAATATTTTCACAAGGATTGATGAAATAATTGATGATAACAACCTAAATACCCCCAATAAGAAGGAGAATCATGTATGCAATGGTTATTTTTTCACTGAGGCCAGGTAAAAAACTCAATGAAAACAAACCAAAACAAGGCAAAGAGGGGAGGATGCAACCAATTTCCAATATTCTTCTTCCGCCCATACATGTAGGAGTGCCTCCTCTACACAAAAGAAACATGAATCAAATATATGTAGAGAAGAGGATAATGAAGGACATGTTGAAGTAGATGGTGAAGATGACCCCCCTCATTCTAATATTTAAAGAACACATGTAGTATCATGATAGAAAGGAAATAGAAACTCAAGCACGAAGGACTCACATAATTCCTGAAGACCAAGGAATGTAGCCGATATGGAAATAAATAATGGCACTAGACTCGACTGGGTAGCACTACAAATTATTAAAAGTATGAAAATTGAATAGGAATTGGACCAAGAGGGAGCAACAAGAATTGTACCAAGAGGGAGCAACAATTTTTTAAGAGAAATATTTGACATTTCACAATGCATAATGGCCATTATAATAAAGAAGAGAAAAAGTTGCATATAGATAAATTTTACATTAAAAATAAGAAAATAGTTCATAAATGGAATTCTAAGGTGGATGCTTCAGGATTCATACCATCGGGACTCCTCAAATTTCATATCACCACTGGAGATTCTCTTTCTCATTCCATATCATAGCAATTTTTAGAAAATATCATATTAAAAATAATAATAAGTTAACTTGAGGATGCACTGAGTCCCAAACTATTGTTTGTAGAACCATTGGCTATTATTTCACCAAATCAAATTCATCCAAGTACACCATGGACATAAACATGAGTAAGAAAAAACACCAAATTGTTGAGCGAAGTAAGATTGTATGTCTCATAAAATTTTAATAAGTGAATTAATATTATTTCCCAAGCATGGGAAGTTATTTCAAGTTTGAGAAATTTGTCAATAGGATTTCTAGCTTCATGAAATATTTGAAAAGGGACTTGGAACATTATGAATCTTTTCATAAAATTATATTAAGTACCTTTATTGCATGGGTGTCTATTTTAAGTGATTATCATAGAAATCAACAAAAGTTTCCTTTAAAAATTAGAAATAAAACAATTAAGAGTAGGTTGGTTGGAAATGCTACAAATGTTATGAGATTCAATTGCCACCTATATAAAGATTAATGACAAAAGAAGTGATGCATTCCTAAAATATCTTGAAATTGTAAAATACCTTGAAGTCCCAAAACTTATAAGATGTTAGAAAACATAGGTATTCCAACAAAGGATGAAAAGATTCAGTAACCACTCACACAACTAGATCAAAGATCAACACACTAATGTTTTACATGGTCAAACTCCTATGGGGAAAGATCCACACCCCTAGCCAATGTGGAAACTTGATGAAATTTATTAATGAAAAAGAAAATATATTATAGAGAGTTTCTCACAATCGATCATAGGTAAATGACCCTCCATGCTCTTTAAATAGAGATCATGGACCAATTGGGTTTTAATCCACGCATCAATGTAGTTTTTAATATCAAGGAGAATATGAGTTGTTATATCACTCTATGTCAGGAACATATTGTGAACCTCATATTACAAATGCATATTGATGCATACTAAATAAACACGCTTTAACCTAACGGCACATTAGACCAAGTGTTAGATGCTTTGGGATGACGCAGGTTCTACTTTAGGTTTCCAACAATACCCTACAAACCATCGGCCCTTTTGGAGACTAGAAGGCAACACTGCGCATAGAGTGCACAATGCAGTCTCACCTAAGATGGCTTACAGGTGACATCAGGACCCAGATGTCTGCAATCATGGAAGGGAGGCTATTATGGGGATGACATAAATTATTCTACCTAAACATACATAAGATATAGTATTCTAACACATCATTAAATCCAAATCTACCATTATGTAATCATTGTATTCATTAAAGTTCATCATGTAGTAAATATCATGGCTATTCTAGTGCGTGCTTCATTTTAACTCTAATAAATTGATTCATTCAACATAACTAAATATGAAATAAACAAAAAATTCCACACATAGACATACGTTTTACCATGGTTCACTCCCCTATGCTATGTCCCCAAATATTTGGTTGCCTTCACTCTTTTATTATTCTTCATCAAGTTTATATCATTGTGCACACTACATATGAGGCTAACAAGATCACACTAAGATCCACAATTTGTGATATTACCCTAAATTACAATGCATCTCTCTATCTCCAAAACTAAATCTAAGATCATTTTCCACACTACCTCCACAACAACTCTATATGTCAAGAATTTTCAACAACAACCAACATTTTTCATTATCCTTTTCCGCTATCTCACTACAATATATTTATACTACAAAAATGAGTTAGTACCCATTACAAGAATGACCAAACACCTAACCCACTAACCCTAGGTGGATTAGGTTTCTCCACATTCTAACTCCCTAAGCACAACTGGTCCAAAATCCAACCTCTTTCTTGGTCGATCCGCATATTTCTTCCTTCCTTCGACTTTCCTTCTTTCCTGACACTATTTTTCCCTATTTTTCGATGCACACTTCTTTTTTAGTCCATTTCCTAACTATATTCATTAATTACTATGATTTTCTCCAAAATGTACCACACCAATAGGCCCCTAACACTCCCCTATGGCTTGTCCTGAGCCACTCATGTAGTGTGTGCTTCCTGCGTGGACTTCTCTAGCTCCTGAAACCTCCCTGAAATTTGTTCAACTTGAGATTGTGTTTGTGTGCTCTTTTCTGGTAAAACTTTCACAATATGTGTTTTAATATTCTCCTTCAATAGTTCTCCACTCTCCAATAAAACCTTTTCAATATGACCCTTAGTTGCATCAATCTCTATAAGCATTTGTTCTACGCCTTCCAGTAGTGGTTCCAACTACGCTTGCCTTGACTTATTTTTTGCTTGTAAAGTCTCCATATCTACCTATAAATTATTCATTTCTTGCGCGCTTTTCAACCTGTCTGGTATTTTCTTTGATTTCTTCTTTTACTTTAGTTCTTGCATGGCAGTATTTATATCTTCTTATTTTTTGGTCTAACTCCTGGATTTTTTCATAATCCTGAAGATTTGTCCATAACTACGTACTCTTATCATATAATTTTGTCATTTCCTGACTTAACAACATGATGCTCTCCATATGACATGTAGCCTCCTTCTCCCTTTGTGTTCTTACTTATGGTGGCATGCTATGTGCTAGGAGTTCTCTCAACTCTGTAATGTGGATTCTATATGCTTCCATAAATTGCACTATTTTCTCTATTTTCTCGTATGTTGGTATGTTCTCCCCTTGTGTGTTGTCAGGAACAATTTTGAACACTTCTTCCACCTGCTGCTCTATTCTTCCAGTGTGCTTCTTTGCTTCATCCCTATTGAACTGCACTTGGTCAATTGTCATATTCAATGTCTTACTTACTTCTTTTTCCAATTGCAAACTTGTAGCACCTGTACGGGCCCTCGACTGAATTTCCTACGTGAAAATGATTTGAAGTTTTTACAACACATTTTTTGGAATCTTGGGATGTGCCAAGTCCATATGATATATGTCTTTCAATGGTTTATGTGTTGTACTGTGATCCACCTACAAAATTCCTTGGGTGATACAAAAATATTTGTTTCCCATGGTTATTATCTGCATTGTCTCTTGTTCTGGAACTGTTCTCTACTGAGAAGTTTTTTGTTGCACCATAGTGAGTTGCAATCTCTCTAGTGCATCCTTGACCTATGAAAATTTGTTGACTATCTCCTCCATTTTCTTCTTAATATCATACCAATCCTCTGCAATGTGGTCATGTAATTTATCTGTGACTAACTATGCATCATCCTATGTCAGTGTAAGTTGAAGAGATTCATTGTGTGCCTTCATTTTATTTTGTTATATTCATGTATGCAAGACTTCCCTTTTCGTTGGTAGAGTATTTGTCTGTGTGGTTGAAACTGGTATCTCTAAATATAGTAGAATTCCACCTCTTGTTTCCTTTGGCATAGGAGCATTTGTATATTTCTGCGATCCTACATTTCCTTCTATTGTGCTCTTATTTTCCTTAGTTGGAGTAGTTTCTTGCCTTATATTTTTTATGGTTGTTCTACCCCTTGTTTCTTTTGCGCGCTTTGCCGCTTTCCTTGTATTGGGTGTTGGGCTAGTTGACTGTATTGAAGGGCCAACCTCTTCTTGCTTCTTAGTTTTTTCTAACTTCTTTGGAATTATTGACACCTTCCATTCTTCAGGCCAATCTTTCATGTCCCACTACACCTCTTCTCTTGTGACACAATATCTCAATTGTAACCATTCCTTATTAGGATACCTCTTCACATGGATCCACATGCTATGTCTAGAATCCTTAAATTCATATATTCCTTGGTTATCCCTCACCACTTCCAGTGGTATTTGCCATGTATTAGCTATCATTTCCTACATCTCATCAAATAACATTCAAAAAATTCCATAATTTTCCTTCCTTTTCTTTGGATCAAAAGTGTGCCATAGTGTTGTATATTTTGTTGCATGACACTTCCCTAGCCTCTGGTAAAATTCACTGTATTTTGGTTCTCCCCAACCAACCAATGCTATCAATATAATTAACCATGAATAATGAAACTATGTACCTAAATACTGTGCATCTTTACAATCCTCCAAAAACAAATTTAGTAAGTATGGGGCCCAGCTCAGTCGTCTCCCCTTTGCACATTGTGTTGATGATGCTATTACTTCTGGAGGATATTTCTCCTTGCGACATTTCCTTAAAAACAATTAGGACATCAATTTTTTCGTGAACTTCATTGTTGTCTTTTATCTGTCTAATAAACATTCCCTTGGAACCTCTATCAATCCCATATTTTATTTTTATATTATCTTCCAGGGATTTATCTTTGGTTTTATCATCCATGTATTTCTCTAGTTCTGTGTCATCTATTGGTAAACCCATGATTTATGTAATTAAGTCTACATATATGGATACATGCCTCTCCATCCATAATATTCCTCCATGTACTAGTGCCAGTATTTGTTTCACACATGCATTTACATATTTTCCTCTCCCAAAATGAGGAATCTCTTGTAGGTTCATGATCTCTATGTTATATAATCATGTAATCCATTGTTTCATATCCAAAATGGGATCCCCATATCAACCCTCTCCTCTACTCTCCAGGTACCCTTGCTACACAAACTCAGTGAACTTCCCTGTGTTTTCCACATCATGATCAACATACTTCAGCTTGTTAACATACCCTAACATGTCACCATCTACTTTGACTCCTTCAGGTATTTGTGGTAGTGACAATGTTAATTATGTCTTCTTGCTTGGTGTTCTTGGCGAAATAATTTTTTCCATAGTTTTCTTATTTCCTGTTGATGGATATGATTCTTGGTTATCATGCTCTTCTTCTTTAGTTTCTGAGTTTTGTTGGTCTGTAATATCTTCCACCTAGACTTGTTCCTCTGACTGATGTGTTGGATTTTCTAGAGGGTGTTGTGATTTTTTGGCATGTTCTCTAGGCTCATCTGACTCTTTCCTTTCATAATCTTCCTAACATGACTGTACTTGTGGTTGGTCCATGCCTAATACAATTTTTTTCATAGAGTTCTACTATGTGTTGGGGTTCTATGTTTTTCCCCGTAGGTCGACATCCATTTCCTTTGTCGCAAGATCCTGCTCTTCTACGATCGTGGGACTAATTGGTTCAATGATAGGAGATGGAATTGAATCCACATCCACTACTCCTTCTAGCTTATTCAAGTTTATCCCATCGATTGTTATTTCCTATGGAGATCTCATGGAACTTTGCATTTTCCTTACAATCTAACTAGGAGCTTCAAACTTTGGTGGCGCCATTCTGTTAAATGTTGAAATAGTTTCTATGAATCACCTCGAAATCACCTACTCACACTCATTTTTATTCCTTATATCTCATTTACACCAAGTCACAATAAGTCTTCTTGTTCATCTTTTCTTCTTGTATAGGTCATTCCATAAATGTTATGTCACCTTGTACTTTTTTTACCACCTCTTTTTCCTTTTTTCGACTTCTTTCTATATCGACACACTACTTTTTCTTCCTGGTCACCTTCTATGGCATCCAGTGTATTCCTATTCTTTCATACCAAGTACTGTCTTCTACATTCTATATCATCTAACTGCATGTCTACCACTTATCCATCTACTGCACCTTTTTGTATTTTTCTTGTTTTTCCCATTTTTTTCATCTTTTTCCTTTTAACTCCTACTATATAAATGATGTACAACTCTATTTTTCTGCACTGCAACTACTAAGGGATACTGGATTGACTATCCCTATATAGTTTCAATCGACTTCCATTCACCAATATTTGGATCTCTTTACTTTCTAGATCTTGTAACTACACAACACCTCAATATGTGATAGACTTTATCTCATATGGACCTAGGCAATGCATCCTCAATTTCCCTGGGTGTTGTAAATATTTTCTATCATAGAGGATAACTAGATCTCCTTTATTAAACTTATTTCTCTTAATATGTCTATTATGCAAAGACTTATCCTTTTCTTTCTGTACTTCCTTATGGAAACCAATCATAATCATGTCTTCTTCTAATTCCATGAGTTGATCCAATATTTCTTTATTTGCGCCTCTTTCTGTCATGTTTGTAATGGTTTCAATGTGCAGAATAGGTATCAAATATCCCAAAGGGACTACTGCTTTCTGACCATACACTAATATGAAAGGTTTCTTCCTTTTGAGTTTCTTTCATGTGGTCCTATAAACCCATAATATTGTTGGTATCTTCAAATCTCAATCATCCCTATTTTCATTAAAAATTTTGGTTAATACATTCTCCAATATTTTATTAAATGCTTCCACTATTCCATTAGCCTGAGGATGGTATGGATTTATCTTCTAGTGGTGTATCTTAAATTCTTTAGTCATTTCCTGGATTTTTCTATCGATAAAATGAGTTCCTTGATCACCCGTCAAATCTAGGGAATCCAAATCTTGTAATTACTTGTTCAAACAGAAAGTGCGCTGCAATCTTTCACTGTTTCTTCTTCATCCCATCTGGCTAGATATTTTGTTGATGTAATGATGTACCTTGCACCTAATATCCTAGTTGGTGGATTGATTGGTCCTACAAAGTCTACTTCCCATTTATCAAACACTTTAAGGGTTACCTAAGTTTTAAGGGGCATCTCATCCCTCATGGATGGATTTCCTACCCTTTGACAGACATCACAATTCTGGCAATACTCCTTTTCATATTTAGAAACAGTTGGAAACCATAGTCCTATGTGTGTTGGTTGTGGAGCCTGATTATGTTCCTGATTCAGAGGTCCTTGCCTTCAGCCATGTTTATACCCCATGAAGTATTTACACCCCAGAAGTATGTACACTCTTCCACACGGGGGAGTGCAAAGGGGGGTTACCCCCTCTACAGGGTCTGGGGGGCCTATCCCCCCGGCTGGGGGGTCTGGGGGAAAGCGGGCCCCCAGTGGGGGTTCAAGGGCGAAGCCCCCGAAGAAAAAATTGCCTTGTAAAATTATATTGTAATTTCATTGTAAATATGGACCATTCATTATAAGGTCGTAGATCTAACAATAGAGATTATGTTAGTTTTTTTCCCTAGAAGGAAATCCTCTTTTATGAGGGAAATGTATTGCGGCTATGGTTGATAGTGAATATTGTATTCTGAGAGAGAAGACTGTGAGAGAAAGAAGAGGAATTTACAATAGGTTTTGTTGTAGGTTGTATCCCTTCATTTGCTGGATAATAATAAAGGAAGGACCTGGCAATTTCTTTGGTGGACGTAGCCCACACTGGGTGAACCACGTAAATCTGTGTCTCTCTTGTATTGTGTGTCTTCTGTGTTTTGTTTCTGCATTTGTTTTATTTTATTGCTCTGCGGTCCTATTTTTCTAACAACTGGTATCAGAGCATAAGGTAACTCGCAGGAAAAGAGGGTTCCTGGTTTGAGTGGCAACAATGTCGGAAGATGGAAAGTCTAGGGTCGAGAAATTTAATGGCCAAAACTACCAGTTATGGAAGATGCAGATGGAAGACTATTTATATCAGAAGGATCTATTCCTACCATTGAGTGGAGTAGCAAAGAAGTCAGCGGCCATGAAGGATGAAAATAGGATATTCTTGACAGAAAGGCTCTAGGAACGATACGGCTGAGCCTAGCAACGTCGGTGGCTTTCAATATCTCGAAAGAAAAGACAACGAAGGGTTTGATGGATGCATTGGCCAAATTGTATGAAAAACCCTCAGTGTCGAATAAGGTATTTCTAATGAAGAGATTATTTAATATGAAGATGTCAGAAGGTGGGTCTGTTGTAGATCATTTAAATGAATTTAATACAGTTACTAATCAGCTAAGTTCTGTAAAAGTGGACTTTGATGATGAGGTTAGGGCTCTTCTAATATTGTGCTCATTGCCAGAAAGCTGGAATGGCTTGGTCATGGCTGTAAGTAACTCTGTCTCTGGTTCAAATACTTTAAAATTTGATGATGTTGT
>ML782573.1:227195-279354 GCA_009831015.1 Picea engelmannii
ATTAATTAATAATCAAATTAATCATTAACCCTTAATTAAAGAGTTAATCATACTTAAACTAATCATAATAAAAAATAATTAATTAATAACAGATAATTAGTTAAGTTTATTTAATAATTAATTATAGTTTAGCTAATTTTTAGGATTATTTATTAAATTAATCATCTTAATAATTAAGGGTCATTACACTTCCTTCCATCACTTCTTCTCTAAAAGAAAAATCTAAGGTTCAAGTAATGGAAGATCACATCGAGCATCAACAACAAGTTCTCCAAATATTAAAGGACAACCTGACCATGGCACAAAATCATATGAAACAACAAGTAGATCAACAACGTAGTGCAAGACGTTTTGAAGTAGGGGATTGGGTGTTTTTAAGACTACAACCATACAAGCAGATGTCCCTCAAGAAAGACAAGAAGGATAATAAATTATCACCAAAGTACTATGGCCCTTATAAGGTGCTGCAAAAGATTGGTACTATGGCATACATATTAGAGTTTCCTACACCCAGTTTTCCATGTTTCATCCTTAAAGAAGGTTATAGGTGAGAAGATCCTAGTTCAAACTATATTTCCAGAACTTGACGAGGAAGGAAAAATCATATTGGAGCCTGAAGCCATCACTAACACAAGAATTCCCCAGTTGAGGAATAGATCCATTTAAGAGTATCTCATTAAATGGAGGAAACTACCAGCTAAAGATTCCACTTGGGAAGATGATTCTTTTATACAGAAGCATCCAAAGTTACTCAAGTGTTGCAGACAACACTTGTCTCAAGGGGAGGAGCATGTTAAGCCCTAAATAGTGGCTCATTACCCCTTAATTGGGGCATATTATATTAGTAATGTTATTTTATTTATGTCGGCTTTAGGCCATTAGTTGTAATTATACCTCTTAGTCTCCTATATATACCAAGGATACATTTTCATTTTGAATCATCTTGTAATTGTACATTTATGTGGGCATAAGGAGGTTTCCCCCTCGAAGAGGCTTATTATCTGAATTTATCTCTTTTTCAAGGTGTTGAGTACTTATTCTGAGGTTTTTCTATGCTATATTGATATTTGGTTCTTAACACTTCTCCATATCTCATATCTTCCTTAGTGTTTCCCCCACTCTTCCCATGCACGCAGATTTATTTAGTTGTCTGACTCCATTGTCATCACACCTTTATCATACAACAATATCTTGATTGATGTATACTGCATTCTCTTTGCTTTCCTTTTCAACAAGTCCCTTCCAATCTATTATTCTGGGTTCCAGTCGACAACAAAACCATTTTTTGGATTATTTGGGTTGACACAGGTTCTCATTTAGGTGTCCAACAAAACCATGCAAACCATCAACCCTTATGGAGATCAAAAGTCAACACTACGCACAGAGTGCACAATGTGGTCTCACCTGAGATGGTTGATGGGTGACTACAAGACCCAATTTTATCATATTTCACCCCCTTAGGCTACATCAACAAAGATTTCGGTGTCTTCTCTATTTTATTATTCTTCATCAAGTTTGTATCATTGTGCGCATTACATATGAGGCTGGAAATATCACACTAATCTCCACATCTTATGATATTACCCTCGATTACAATGCATCTCTTTGTCTCAAAAACTGACTCTAATATCATCTTCCACACTAGCTCCACAACAACTCTATAGCTCAATAACTAACAACAACAACCAACATTCTTCATTATCCTTTTCCGCTATCTCACTACAATATATTTATACTAAAAAAATGGGTTAATATATGTTACAACAATGACTAAAATCTTAACCCACTAACCCTAGGTGGATTAGGTTTGTCCACATTCTAACTCCCTGAGCGTGGCTGGTCCAAAATCCAATTTTTTTCCTCATCGACCCATGCCCTTCTTCCTTCCTTTGACTTTCTTGCTTTCTTGGTGCTACTTTTCCCTATTTTTCAGTGCGTTCTCCTTTTCTGGTCCATTTCCTAATTTGCTTCATTAATTACTGGGATTTTCCCCAAAATGGCCTGCACCAACACCAAGTTGATCTTAACTAACTCCTAAATCTCTAAATATCTAAAATACCCCCCTTTAGAACAACCTAGGATAGGATTGAAGGATTAAGAAAGGAAACACAATAGGATAAGGAAGGAGGCATTAGAGTCTATCCCCTCTTAATGACAACTTAATGAACTCTTAACATAGATTGAAGTTTGGAAAACTTCACTTATATAAGAGAATTTGTAAAAATGCTTGCAACTTGATTTTTTGTAGGAAAAAATAACACTTCAATAAATCAACCATGAATATGATTTCTACTATAAGTGCATTTGTAGCTCAATGTGTTTCTTGCATTGATGTTGAACTAGATATTTGGCAATCTTGAAGGAACTTAGATTGTCCCACCATAGGATGGTCAGATGATATTGCTAGAATAAAAACTCTAAAAGGGTCTATAAAAGCCACAAGGCTTATTGACTTTCATTAACCATTGCTCGGTACTCTTCTTCTGTTGAAGAGAGAGAAATAGACTATTGTTTATTAAAACCCTAAGTGACAGGTCCAGAACAAAGGATAAAAAACATAAAATTCAATAGACTTTTGATCATCGAGGTCTCCGACCCAATCCGAATTAGTGAAATCAACTAACAATAGAGTCCCCCCTAAACTATAATGTATCCCAAACTGAACTCTACCCCGAACATTCTGAAGTATCCTTTTAGCTAGTTTCCAATGGATTTCAAGAGGTTTTTACATATATCGGGAAATGAGGCCAACAACAAATGAAATATCACGATGAGTATGAGTCAAATATAGGAGGACACCAACTAACTAATGATACAAAGTGGCATCAACTTTAGGAGAAGTGAAAGTGGCTGCAAGTTTGACTCCAGACTAGAAGGGATAAGGTGTTGGTTTAGAATCATCCATGTGAAAGTAGTGAAGAAGGTCACAAGCATACTTAGACTAGGAAATAAATATTCCTTCATTGGTTTGCAATACTTCCAGGCCAAGGAAATAATGAAATACCCTAACTATGTCATCTTAAATTTATTTTTAAGGATGGTTTTCACATGGGTTAAAATTTTATCCCCACTAACAGTGAGGATAAAATCATCAACATAAATAACAAGTATTATGGGATGGATTCCTACTTTATTGGTATAGAGATTAGGGTCAGAATGACATATAGAAAATCCAGTGTCAAGGAGAAAGATGTTCATTTTGGCATACCAAGCTCAAGGAGCTTGTTTAAGACCATAAACATAATTCTTAAGGTGGGAAATAAGTTTGGAGGGATTCTAGACATATCTAGGAGGGTGTTTCATGTATATTTCTTCTTTCTAATCCTTGTTCAAGAAGGTATATTTAACATCCATCTGATGGACCTCCCATTTATGTGAGGAAAAAATGGATAGAACAAGGAAGATGGAATTTATTTTTTCTACGGGCGAAAAGGTTTCATTACAGTCAATGCCTTCAAATTGAGATAACCCTTTGGAAAGTAACATGACTTTGTTTCTTTCAACACTTCCATATGATGTATACTTATTTATGTACATCCATTTACATCTAATCATATTTCTTTCTTTTGGAAGAGGTACAAGATCAAAAGTATTTTTCACCATTAAAGAGCAATACTCTTCATTCATTGTTGTGTCTCAATGTGGATGACCTAAAGATTCTACAAATGTGTCTAGATCATACGTATCTAAAAAATGATATAAAAGAGAAGAGGCTCATTGGAACTATGAATGTGTCCAATGTTGTTCTGAGGGATCACCAAAAACATCACCAACTGCTTCTTGAGTTGAACAGACCCATATGGGAGCAGTGGTTTTGATGTAGTTTCATGTTCAATGGAGTCATCTAAAGGAAGGTGAGCAGGTGGAGGTGGATTTGATCCTCACTATCATCATCTAAAGAATAAGAAACCATAATAGGAATAGAATATGGCACAAACATCAAATTAGGCTCACAACCCAAGATATTTTCATGAAATTTAACATCTCTTCTAATAATAATTTCAATTGAATAAGGTTGAAGAAGCCTATAACCTTTGACATATTCTTGATATCCAACAAAAATAAACTTCTCACTTTTAGGATATAAAGATTTATTTTTCTCATTAGGAATGTGAGCCCATGCTACAGTACCAAATAATCAGAAGTGAATTACATCTGACTTAATTTTATTCCATGCTTCTTCCAATGTTATATTTTTAAGAGCCTTTATGGGAGTGTGATTTACTATGTAATTTGCATAGTTGATGGTTTCTACCCAATAAGTAGGACTTCATGCCTTATATTGGATCACATAATTAGCCATTTATTTTAACGTGTTATTCATTCTCTCAACAACATCATTTTGTTGTGGTGTATATGGAATAACATGTTGCGTCTGAATTCCCCGTACAGTGCAGTAAATTGTAAATTTGTTTTTCACATATTCACCTACATTATTTATTCTTAACCTTTGAAGTTGATGCCTAGATTATTTTTATACAAGGGCCTTGTAGGCCAAAAACTTGTCAAACACTATTCTCTTAAGTTTTAATAAATAAACCCAAGTGCATCTAGAGAATTCATCAACGAAATATTTCTTGGACACATATTTAGTATAAATAGGAGTCGAGGGTATGAGAACCCTAGCTTGGATATTATTGTAATAGAGCTCTGCTCGACTGGAGGTTGCCCCCTCAAAGAGGCCCGTGAACATTGTTCTCAGTAATCGAAGTGCTCTTTCCAGTGTTTTTTTTTATCATTTTAGTATTATTGTGGTGTTATTCTGGTTATATTATTGTTCATGTTCCATTTCTAGCATTTTATTTATGTTCTGCATACTTTTTATATCTGAAATATTACAAGTGGTATTAGAGCACTTTCCTTGGGAAAAAATTGTGCAGAAAATTGTGGGTTAATTTTTTTTCAGGGTAGAGATGTATTTCGATGTCTTTAAGCCACAGAGATCTGTCGTTACATGCATAAACCCATGGTTGAGGGATTCATACACATGGGAAATACAAGTGGTTCTTAAGAGCACATATGTTGGCCACCCTTGTAACCCATGTTGGTACCCCTTCGAGTGGTAGCACATCAGA
The DNA here is from genome assembly GCA_009831015.1 of Picea engelmannii. Taxonomy (NCBI): domain Eukaryota; kingdom Viridiplantae; phylum Streptophyta; class Pinopsida; order Pinales; family Pinaceae; genus Picea; species Picea engelmannii. The sequence continues at coordinate 232,271 of ML782573.1, forward strand.
CAACACCTATCTATGGATCGACCTAGATTTCCTGAAGCCCTCTTTAGATAAACCGATCGGCTTCCTGACTTCTATAGTGCCACCGAGAAAAACACTAGCGAAGATACTCTCTAGTACCTGGGTAGTCGGGTAGTATGGATAAGGGCACGGTCTAGCCTGCTTAGTCAGTGCCATGAGATATTGGGTAGAGTACTACTGTTGGACCCCTCACATATATCAAAGAGATATAGCACAGGGCAAGCCCTTATCTGTAGAACACTTGAATACCTAACCCTTGGGGATGGAAACAAAAAAAATTAAAACAAACAAGATCTATTGTTGCGCAACTATGTTCGGGTTGCATAATCACTACACATTTCTTCCTAGTTAAGCATTTGGGAATTTCATCATTGCAGTATTCTTCAGACATGAGTATAACTCTGCAGGTGTAAAAAACAAAACAAGTCTGGAAATTTTTGCACGATTATTTGAGACCTATTCCATTGGACTTATCTCTTCACCCTTATCACATTCATACATATCATTTTTCAGCAAACGTTTTGACCCCACCCACCCTGTTTTGGTCCCCTTGTCGTCATGGCCCATACCTATAGCCAAGACTTGAAAGATCACTTCAATACCTTGCAATATAATTTCACAGATACCCAACAAGAAGTGAAATAGCTCAGTTCCAATGTTGTCGCCATCAATACAACCATGCAGTCCTCCATCACCACCTCAATTGAGGAACTCAAACAAGACATGACTACTCAACTTGAATTTGTCATTTTGATTATCTCAACCAAGCTCCATATCCATGTAGATAACCCTTTATCTCACCCACCTCCACATACCGAAGATGAAACTTCCTCTCATTCCCATAATTCTCATCCCCATCACTTTCAACTTGACCTACGCCTTCCATGGGTGTATGTGACCAAATTTTATGGCTCGGATCCCACTGGTTGGGTAACCCAAATGGAGTAGTATTTCTCTTTATACGACATTATAGATGACTTGAAAAAACTTTGATATGGTGTTCTCCATCTAGATCAAGAACGTTGGCAATGGTGGCAATGGAGAAAAACTTCCCATCAAGGGTATATTTCTTGGACACACTTTGTGGCACATCTTTATGAATGCTTTGACACTGACACCAACCATTTAGGATGTTTGACAAAGTTGAAACAATCCGGAATAGTGGAATAATTTATATCTTCTTTTGAGCACCTGGCTTTTCGGACAGAGAGCATGTCTGATGCCTTTTTTCGAGAATGTTTTATTAGTGGCCTCAAGGATGAGATTTGTGCCCATGTCCTCATCGTTCGGCCTCATAGTTGGGTGGAGGATACTAAAAGAGCTAAAGAATCACAACAAGTTGTATCTTCTCAAAACCGGAAACCCTCCTTTATTCCTCGCACTAAACCAGCAAATCCCACTACTCCCTATGCTCCACTGAAGATCCAAAAATTGACCAGGGATGAAATGGTTGAACACCAATTCAAAGTCCTTTGTTAAAATTATGATGACAAATATTTTTCGGGCCACAATTGTAAGGAACAAAATATTTTTATGGCCATCTCAGAGGATGTTTCGGAAGAGGATGTTGAAACTCCCCTTGTGTCTGAGTCACCTGAAACCACAGACATAACCCCTCCCTCAGACCCTCCCGAAGTAGAACCGGTCATTTCCCTAAATTCTCTCACTAGTTTATCTACTCCCCAAACCCTCAAGCTAATTGGTTACATCAATCATAAGAAGGTCATCATTCTGGTTGATAGTGGCAACATCCATAATTTTATTCATCGTTGCATTGCCCAAGAAAATCATTGCTATATCCATGCAGTCAATAATTTCCAAATCATGATTGCTAATGGCATCTCCATGAAATTTAGAGGGCGTTGTGAAAATGTGTGTCTCCAAATTGGTGACTACCACCTGAAATCTCATTTGTTTTCTATCGACATGGGCGGTTGTGACATTGTGTTGGGTGTAGGCTGGCTATGGACTTTGAGTCCCATTCTCATGGATTTCAAGGACTTAACCATGCAATTTGACCAGGAGGGTCAAAAATATAAGTTCCAAGGCATAAATGTCGGTTCACCAGAGATCATTAGTTCCCATCGCATGGAAAAGATGCTCAAAATAGGTCATTCTGGCATTATTTCCCAACTCCATGCCATACAGGAAAATGAGACACCCTCTGTGTCGCACGACCTCCAATCCATCCTCTCTAAACATCAAGTGGTATTTTCCACTCCCCAGGGACTCCTACCTTCCCATGGTGTTAATTATCATTCCATTCCCCTTAACCCAGGAAGCCTCCCTCCCAATATTCGTCCCTATCATCACCCCTTTTCCCCAAAAAATGAAATTGAGAAAATGGTTCAAGAAATGCTTAACGCAGGCGTTATCCTCCCTAGTACAAGCCCCTACTCTTCTCCTGTGGTCATGGTCCCAAAGAAAGAAGGTTCTCGGCGCATGTGTCCTGACTTCTGCACCCTCAACAAACTCACCATTAAAGACAAATTTCCCATTCCTGTCATTGATGACCTCTTGGATGAATTGAGTGGCACCTAGTTCTTTACTAAACTTGATCTTCGTTCTATCTACCACTAGATCCATATGAAAGAGGCAAACATTCCTAAGACTTCCTTTAGAACTCACGAGGGTCACTATGAGTTTTTGGTCATTCCCTTTGGCTTGTGTAATGCCCCCTCCACCTTCCAAAGCCTCATGAATCATGTCTTTTTCCCTTTTTTCCATCATTTTGTCTTAGTTTTCTTTGATGATATCCTCATTTATAGAAAAACCTAGACAGACCATATTGCTCATGTGGACCGCGTTCTCCATCTACTCTCTCAGCACCAAATTTTCCTGAAACAATCTAAATGTGCTTTTGGTGCCTCAGAAGTCGAGTACTTGGGTCATCTTGTTGGAAAGAATGACGTTAGGGTGGATCCTTAAAAGATTCAATCTATGCAAGACTATCCTCACCCAAAGACTCTCAAAATCTTCCGAGGATTTCTGGGCTTAACAAGTTATTATCACAAGTTTGTTAAGAATTATGGAAATATTGTGGCACCTCTCACCGCACTCCTTAAAAATAATTCTTTCACTTGGACTCCAATAGCTACTCAATATTTTCAAACCTTGAAGATGACCATGTGCACCACTCCAGTCTTGGTCCTTCCTAATTTCACCAAGACCTTTGTCCTGGAATTTGATGCTTCAGGGAAAGGTATTGGTGTTGTCCTTATTCAAGAGGGTAGACCTTTTTCATTTAGCAGCAAAAAACTGTCTGAATGAAATTTGGGAAAACCAATCTATCAAAAGGAAATTTTGGTTATTTTGCATGTCCTTGATTTGTGGTGCCCTTATCTATTGGGGCAACGCTTCCAAATTAAGACAGATCATCAAAGCCTCAAGTATTTTATGGAAAAACACATTTCCTCCCCAGAGCAACAAAAATGGGTGACTAAGCTCTTTGGATATGATTATGAGATCATTTACAATAAAGGCAAAGACAATGTGGTGGCATATGCACTTTCCCGAAAATATGAAGATGAAGGCTCCCTTTTTTCTCTCTCCTTCATTGTACTAGATTAGCTCCAAGACATTCTCCAAGAATGGCTAAATGATCCCAAAAGTTCTCTTCTGATACAACAATTGCAGTCCAATTCTCCAGTTTCCCTAGGGTACTCTTGGCTCCATGATGATATTCGATACAAAGGACATTTGTATTTAAGTAAATAGTCAAAACTTAAATCCATAGTTCTTTTTAAGCTTCATGCTACACCCACATTTGGGCACTCTGGGTTGACCAAAACCTATGACATGGTCAAACGTTCTTTTTTCTGGGATGGTATGAAACAAGACATTCATAATTTTGTGGCTGAATTTGATGTGTGCCAATGCAACAAGGGAGAAACAGTCAAATCTCCTGGCACACTACAACCACTTCCGATTCCACCTGCTATTTGGAGGGATATCTTTATGGATTTTATTACAGGCTTACCCAAATTGAGTAATAAATCAGTCATCATGGTGGTAGTTGATCACCTTTCCAAGTATGCTCATTTCTGTGCTCTTCAACACACATTTACAACATCCACAGTGGCTCAACTTTTCATGGATCACGTCTTCAAGCTTCATGGCATGCTTCATTCTATTATTTCTAATTACGACCCATGTAACACCCTGTTTCCCCCAGCTTGTAAATATAACTGGACTGGCCAAGAACTATGGCAAACTCATAAATGTGAATATGTGATGTAAATGAACCTTGAGGAAAAGGTCAATAAATGTGAATGAAATTTTGAACTTATTGCAGGACTGCTGAGAGGGGATGTCCAGAAAAGAGACCACGATGGCGGTGGAAGGCACCTAAAAAGGTGGCGTTAACTTCCACCGAGTATTTACACCGTAGTTGGACTCCACTAGCCAAGAGAACCAAAAGCGGCTCGCTGGCCCCAAATTTAATGTCTCGCAGACTGGTAGGTAGACGGCTTGATGAGGGATGGGATGGTGAACCGCCCATCCATAGAGCCGTCAGGCCTGATCGGGGCAAGGGTAATTGTGCCACACACAACCTCGCAAGAGGATAAGGCGTAGGGAAAAAACGATTACGAGGGGACGCGAGGGGAACTCTGGCATTATGCAAAGTGAGTGATAGCAGAGAGGAAGGATTGCAACCTTCACTCTTGGTCACTGGGAGACAGAGAGACACAGTCTCACAACATCGTGGTCTCAGCTCGGGGGTGGCTAGTGGTAAATCCGTTGGGATTCGCTAAGCCTACGGTTGGGTGGAAACGAGCACCCCTCTCAGTAGTTGCTTGACCCTGGTGTTATCTCTGATAAGTGTTTTTCCTCTGGCATCTTGATATATACATATATGTACTTATTCTGAAAATTATGCTCATAAGCTGTGAAACTGTGAATGATTTCATTATAAGAATGACTGTATGATGTTTTGATCAATACGAGTAGCGGTATATTTAGATGGAAATACTACGTATGTTTTATGTCTTCATGAATTCATAATTTTCAGGCATCTTGATCAAATTCAGACTTCACATCTGGTTCACGGGAAGACGACATCCTTATATGCCTCAGGTAACCCCCCTGATTAAACCTTCCCGTAGAAATACCTTCCTTGAAAAGCCGTTCGAGAACCGGGAAGGTGGTTGTGAAGGCGCAAGGCCTTAGTGACCCTGCATGAGGGGGAACGATCTTCTTGAAAACTGAGATGACAATATAAGGATGAAGTAATGAATCGATGGGCGAGATTTCGTCGGGGAATCCGCGATGACCCACGACCGTTAGATTAGTAGGAGGAAGTAGGGCATTAAATGTCTTACCACGGGATCCCTTGTGTCTTCGTGGGTAGCGAAGAGTTTAGGACTGTAGATCCCCAAGGTTCATGAGAGTATCTGGACCGTGGATCTTTTCCACGCCCAGGGAGTCATGGAAGAATGCATGGGTAGGAACCATTATGAGCCGTCAGACCTTGGTTGAAGAACCCGATGGCCGTTGGATCTGTTCGAAGTTGCATGAGGGTTAAGCCCTCGTGAATAGGAGGTTGAAAGTCCTGACGAGAGGCGTGGTCATCGGGATTTCACGTATCGGGAAATCAGAGGTCTCGATGACATGATATCGGGAAATTCCATGGGAAATTACCTGGAAATGATCTGGACCGTCCGTCAGTGGAGACACGTGGTGGAGATCGAGGGTTCGAGAATCCGGATTCTCGATGATCAGAAGAGATTCTTTCGGAGGATATCAGGGTCTGTAATGACCGTTAGATGTGGAAACAAGACGTTAACTTAAGCCAAGACGTGGTTATGATTTCAGATAAGCGGCGAACAGATCTAGACAGCCAGAGTCCACCCACCCAGATCTACGGGTGAGGATGCATTCCAGAGCCCCCTTGCCATTCTGCCTTTAAGTTGGGGGGGGGGCATCCGGAATTGGACATGCAACTCTCGAATGGTCGATATTAACTCATCGTGATCAACGGCTCTCAGGTGGATTCCAGACCCCCCTTGCCATTCTGCCTTTAATGGGGGGGTCCGAAATAGTATGGCGTATGAAGTGGGGCCCCTCCTGTCATGTCGACTATCATGTCGAGTTCCCCTTTTTCCACCTGTATTCCACCTAACTGCGCGACAGGGCCTGTTCTCTACCCCTGTTGGGATTGGTCCCTATTGGCCATTTGTTGACCCTGTAGGGATTCGTCCCCATTAGCCGGTCGCTAGCCCTGTCAGGGTTCGGCGGTTGCAGAGTCGAATTTGTTTAGACATTACTGTAGCGCCGAAGCGTGAAATACAAAATATGATGCATTCAAACTGAACCGTGAACATAAACCAAAATCACATGGGAACAGAGAAGGAGGGAGAAAGAACTAGCTTACACTGGGCCTCCATGGTTATTTAGGGGTTCGAGTCCAATAGAGGACCGAAAAATGTTTATTTAGGTAGTGGGTATGTGACAAAGTGGTATCAGAGCATGCTTACAACACTCGGCCTGATTGGGCTCATGAACGAGTTGCACATAAGATCCGTTCGAAGCACTCCTATGAGGATTAACCCCCCTAACTTAACTTTATTGTCCAGGATTGAAAACTTGGAAAATGAGAACCCGACTGTGTGTGCATGTGAAAGAGTTATAAATTATGCGCAAATTATAAATATGTGTTTCACTCTTGACTAATAACCAACGTTTGTCTTTTCACTCAAGCGGACGATCAGCCGTAGGAATCTACAGATGCAGAGTATGGTGACTCACCAAGAGGTGGGAGAAAGCTCCCACAACAGAGACAAAGAGTCTGATGAAAGAAGAGCAATAGGAACCCCTCCAGACCTAGCTGAGACTGTGAGGAGTCTCATGGCCGAATTTCAAAGCTGCAAGGATGATAATGAAAGGATGATGAAAGAAAAAGAAAAGAAAACCAAAATTAATGCAGTTCTACTGCAAAGCTTATCCGACCTACAGTGACAAATGCAACATGAACCTGAGATGCAAAATCATGGTCATGTCAGTGGCCACACTGAGAGAAGCACATCCAGAAAGGTCCACCCCAGAGGTAAAGGACCAATGTCAGATGATTCCACCGAGAAGGAATCTAGTGATTCAGAAGGTTCTTCCAGTAGCAGGACCAGTTCCTATTCTCGCAGAAAACAGAAAAAGAAAAAGACTTTCAAGAGTCATAGATTTGACGAATTCAGGAAGGCCAAACCTCCCTCCTTCGACGATGAGATAAAGAAGGGAGAGGAAGTCGAGGCCTGGCTACTTGGACTGAAGAAATATTTCCGAGTCCATGATTTTTCAGAGAACTTGAAGGCCTGAGTAGCCACTTTCAATCTGAATGGAAAGGCTTCCATCTGGTGGGAAGACCTTAAGAATATGAAAGGGGTCTACGAGGAGGACCTGTCTTGGAAACGGTTTGAGAAGTACTTCCGGAAGAAGTATTTTTCGGAAAGGTATTTCGATGAGAAGGCAAAATAATTTTATGAACTCAAACTGGGACAACTTACTATGGAGGAGTATGTCAACAAATTCCTTGACTTACTGAGATATGTACCGTACATCAAAGTAGAGAAGGTGAAGGCACAATGCTTCATCAGTGGGTTACCCAAGGAATACTGGAACCGAATTGAATTTGACGAGCCAAAGACCTTAGAAGACACTATACAAAAGGAAAAATATTGTCATGAACAATATGGACATCGGGCAGAGTCTCGTGGAGACTGGAAACAGAAGAGTGGTTCGAGATTTCAGCAAAAGGGGAGAAAATCCTCAGGATTTAAAAACTACAAGAAGAACCCCAGAATGAACTATCCAGCTCAAAGTGTACTCTAGCAGAACTTCCCCTCGGTGGACAGAAATAAAACTTCTAGACCTATACCAATGAATACTAATAACCCAGAGAGAGAACCTATGAAATGTTGGGGTTGCAGAGAAGAGCATCTCCCGAGAGACTGTCCACACTGACAACAAAATAGTCGTAAATTTTATAACATTCAAGAAGCTACCACAGTCAATGATGTGGCAAGGAGTGTGTCGTAGATTTATGCAGCCTTGGATAATAACCAAGCTGATCACCAAGCTTCAGTGGTAGAAATAGAAGGTATGATTTTCAACCATCTGGTGTCTGTTTTGATTGACCCTGGTTCAAATTTGAGTTATATAGCCCCTAAAGTTGTTGATAAGTGTAAGCTACAGCCACAGAAACAAACTAAGCCATGGTTGGTATAGTTAGCCACTGGCACCAAAAGAAAGGTGGTAGAGGCCATACCAGCCTGCCAGTTAATGTTGGGTGAATTCCCCACCCAAGTAACCCTTAATGTATTACCCCTAGGATCATATGATTTCTTGATTGGTATGGACTGGCTGGCCGCCCATAAAGCCAAGTTGGACTGTTACCATAAAACCTTAGAATGTGTGAACAAAGAAGGAAAAAGGATAACCCTCCATGGGATCCGAAAACCGGTCTCAGTGAGACAAATATAAGCCCTGCAAATGAGAAAGTATTGACAAAAGGGATGTCCCCTATATGCAATACAGGTGTTGAAAACAATCGAAGGTGCTAAACCAAGCCTTGATGATCACCCTATCCTGAGAGAATACAAATATGTGTTTCCAGAAGAGGTACCGCGTCTACCTCTGAGAAGAGACATTGACTTCTTGATAGAGCTTGCACCAGGAGTGGTGCTGGTGTCTAGGACACCCTACCGAATGAGCACACCTGCGTTAGTTGAACTCAAATTGCAATTGAAAGAAATGATGGATAAGGGTTATATTCGACCCAGCGTGTCCCCGTGGGGAGCACTAGTCCTATTTGTGAAAAAGAAGGATGGCACCCTTAGACTGTGTATCGATTATAGACAACTCAATAAAGTAACTATCAAGAACAAGTACCCCTTGCCCAGGATCGATGATCTATTCGATCAGTTAGGAGGAGCGACTATTTTCTCAAAGATTGACTTGAGGTCAGGATACCATCAAGTCCGAATCAAGGGCAAAGACGTCCATAAGACCGCTTTCCGGACACGGTATGGTCATTATGAGTTTGTGGTAGTGCCATTTGGGTTAACCAATGCCCCTGCCACTTTCATGTGCTTAATGAACAATATACTCAGTAAATTTTTAGATAAATTTGTACTAGTTTTCATTGATGACATATTAATCTACTCCAAGAATAGAAAAGAACATGAAGAACATATTAAACTTGTGCTGCAAGTGCTAAGAGAGCATCAGCTCTATGCTAAATTCAACAAATATGACTTCTTTCAGAAGAAAATACATTACTTGGGACATGTTATGTCCGAGGAAGGGGTAGCAGTAGATCCTGACAAGATCAGGTCCATCATGGAATGGCCTACCCCAAAGGATGTCTCAGACGCCAGATCCTTTATGGGATTGGCGGGATACTATAGGAGATTTATAAAAGGATTCTCCAAGATTGGTTGTCCAATCACTTCCCTCCAGAAGAAGGGAATAATTTTTTTGTGGACACGACAATGTGAAGAAAGATTTCAAACCTTGAAACATCTACTAACCCATGCACCTGTGTTGAAAATCGCTGACCCGGAAGCTGACTTCCTTGTGTGCATGGATGCCTGTAAGGAAGGGCTCAGAGGAGTCATTATGCAGGAAGGAAAGATGATCTGTTATGAATCCCAAAAATTGAATGAACACGAGGTCAATTATGTGACTCGTGATCTGGACCTAGCTGCCATAGTGCACGCCTTAAAAATGTGGAGGCATTATCTCTTGGGAAGGAAGTTTGTACTTATGACAGATCACTGTGGATTGCGGTATTTGTTTGATCAACCCAAGATTAATGCTATACAAGCTAGATGGATGGCCCTCCTTAGCGAATTTGATTTTGAGATCAAACACATTAAAGGGAAAGAGAATTGGGTGGCCGATGCCCTCAGTAGAAGCATGAGAAAAATTCACCTGGCAGCGGTGAGTACCTGTGAGACAGATGTCAAGAACAGAGTCAAAAAGGCACAAGAAACATACCCCTTCGTCTGAAATGTGACAATGTACCTACAACAAGAACCCGCTGGAGAAAAATATGAAGTCTATCAGATGACCGAAGGAGGTCTTCTCACCTACAGAGATAGACTGTACATTCCCAATTGTGACAACTTGAAGAGGTTCATCATGGATGAACTACATAAAAGACCTTATGCTGGTCACCCAAGATACCAGAAAATGATCACTACCACCTGGAAACAATTTTATTGGCCTGGATTGAATAAGGACATAGCCAAATATTTGGCCCAATGCATAGAGTGCCAACAGGTTAAAGTAGAACATCGACACCCAGCAGGACTACTACACCCTTTACCCATCCCAGAATGGAAATGGGAGACCATCTCCATGGATTTTATCACTGGATTTCCAACTTCAACCAAACATAATGATGCCATTATGGTAGTGGTGGATAAACTGAGAAAGTCTGCTCATTTCATCCCCATCAAATCGACCTGCAAGGCGATAGATATCGCCCAGGTATTCATGAAAGAGGTGTTCCAACTACACGGCATGCCGAGAGAGATAATATCTAACAGAGACACAAAATTCACTTCCAATTTATGGAAATCACTGATGCCGGGTTTGGAGACCAAGTTGTTGTTTAGCACAACCTATCACCCTCAAACCGATGGAAAGACAGAAAGAGTGAATCAAATATTAGAGGATATGTTAAGGATGCATGTAATGCATCAACCCAGGAAATGGGAAGACTACCTGCCCTTGGTAGAATTTGCCTACAACAACGATTACCAAGCATCCTTAAAGATGAGTCCCTTCAAGGTCCTCTATGGTAGACCATGTAATACTCCAGTCAGTTGGAGTAACCCTGTGAACAAGATTTCTATTGGACCCGATATGTTGAAAGAAATAGAACAACAAGTGACTCAGATAAAACAAAATCTGAAGGTTGCTTAGAACCGACAGAAAAGTTATGTTGATCAAAAGAGAACTCCAAGAGAGTTCAAAGTAGGAGACCATGTATATCTTAGAATTAAGCCCAGAAGGAGTTCCCTCAAAATGGGAGCTCGTGCCAAGTTGGCACCCCGGTATTGTGGACCCTTTGAGGTTCTCGATAGAGTGGGACCTGTAGCCTATCGGCTAGCACTTCCTCCCATAGTAAAAGCACATAATGTTTTCCATGTTTCATTATTGAAGAAATATGTACATGGTGCTAATCATATAATTGACTGGTCTATGATCCAGGTGGAACCGGAGGGAGAATTTCTACCAGAACCCCAATGCATATTGGACAAAAAGGAAACCCCGCTCCGGAACAGAACCATTGCACAGGTCAAGGTGCAGTGGAAACATTTTGGTCCAGATGAGGCTACATGGGAAATAGAGGATGCCATGAGACAGGTATGTCTGATTTTGTTTACTTATGTACATGCAAATCATGTTAGTATCTAAGAACATCGAGGACGATGTTCCTTTTAAGGGGGAGGGAATTGTAACACCATGTTTCCCCTAGCTTGTAAATATAACTGGACTGGCCAAGAACTATGGAAAACTCATAAATGTGAATATGTGATGTAAATGGACCTTGAGGAAAAGGTCAATAAATGTGAATGAAATTTTGAACTTATTGCAGGACTGCTGAGAGGGGATGTGCAGAAAAGAGACCACGATGGCAGTGGAAGGCACCTAAAAAGGTGGCGTTAACTTCCATCGAGTATTTATACCGTAGTTGGACTCCACTGGCCCTGAGAACCAAAAGTGGCTCGCTGGCCCCAAATTTAATGTCTCACAGACTGGTAGGTGGACGACTTGATGAGGGATGGGATGGTGAACTGCCTGTCTGTAGAGCCGTCAGGCTTGATCGGTGCGAGGGTAATCGTGCCACACGCAACCTCGCAAGAGGATAAGGCATAGGGAAGAAGTGATTACGTGGGGACGTGAGGGGAACTCTGGCATTACGCAGAGTGAGTGATAACAGAGAGGAAGGATTGCAACCTTCGCTCCTAGTCACTGGAAGATAGAGAGACGCAGTCTCACAACATCGTGGTCTCATCTCGAGGGTGGCTAGTGGTAAATCCGTTGGGAGTCACTAATCCTACGGTTGGGTGGAAACGACCACCCCTCTCAGCAGTTGCTTGACCCTAGTGTTATCTCTGATAAGTGTTTTGCCTCTGGCATCTTGATATATACATATATGTACCTATTCTGGAAATTATGCTCATAAGCTGTGAAACTGTGAATGATTTCATTATAAGAATGACTATATGATGTTTTGATTAGTACGAGTAGCATTATATTTAGATGGAAAGACTATGTATGTTTTATGTCTTCATGAATTCATAATTTGCGTGCGTCTTGATCAAATTCAGACTTCACGTCTGGTTCACGGGAAGACGACATCCTTATATGCCTCAGGTAACCCCCCTGATTAAACCTTCCCGTAGAAATACCTTCCTTGAAAATCCCTTCGAGAACCGGGAAGGTGGTTGTGAAGGCGCAAGGCCTTAGTGACCCTGCATGAGGAGGAACGATCTTCTTGAAAACCGAGATGATAATATAAGGATGAAGTAATGAATTGACGGAAGAGATTTCGTCAGGGAATCCATGGTGACCCATGACCATTAGATTAGTAGGAGGAAGTAGGGCGTTAAATGTCTTACCACGAGATTCCCTGTGTCTTTGTGGGTAGCGAAGAGTTTAGGACCGTAGATCCCTAAGGTTCATGAGAGTATCTGGACCGTGGATCTTTTCCACGCCCAGGGAGTCATGGAAGAATGCATGGGTAGGAACCATTATGAGTCGTCAGACCTTGGCTGAAGAACCCGATAGCCGTTGGATCTGTTCGGAGATGCATGAGGGTTAAGCCCTCGTGAATAGGAGGTTGAAAGTCCTGACGAGAGGCGTGGTCATTGGGATTTCACGTATCGGGAAATCGGAGGTCTCGATGACATGAGATCGGGAAATTGCATGGGAAATTACCCGGAAACGATCTGGACTGTTCGTTAGTGGAGACACGTGGCGGAGATAGGGGGTTCGAGAATCCGGATTCTCGATGATCGGAAGAGATTCTTTCGGAGGATCTCAGGGTCTGTAATGACCGTTAGATGTGGAAACAAAACGTTAACTTAAGCCAGGACGTGGTTATGCTTTCGGATAAGCAGCAAACAGATCTAGATGGCCAGAGTCCACCCGCCCAGATCTACGGGTGAGGATGCATTCTGGAGCCCCCTTTCCATTTTTCCTTTAAGGGGGAGGGGGTCTGGAATTGGATATGCAACTCTCGAACGGTCGAGATTAACTCATCGTGATCAACGGCTCTCAGATGGATTTCGGACCCCCCTTTCCATTCTGCCTTTAATGGGGGGGGGTCCGGAATAGTATGGCGTATGAAGTGGGGCCCCTCCTTTCATGTCGACTATCGTGTCGAGTTCCCCTTTTTCCACCTGTATTCCACCTAACCACGCGACGGGGCCTGTTCTCATTGGCTGTTCTCTACCCCTGTTGGGATTGGTCCCTATTGGCCATTTGCTGACCCTGTAGGGATTCGTCCCCATTGGCCGGCCGCTAGCCCTGTCAGGGTTCGGCGGTTGCAGAATCGAATTTGTTTAGACATTACTGTAGCGTCGAAGTGCGAAATACAAAATACGCTACATTCAAACTGAACCGTGAACATAAACCATGATCACATGGGAATGAAGAAGGAGGGAGAAAGAACCAGCTTACGCTGGGCCTCCATGGTTATTTAGGGGTTCAAGTCCGACAGAGGACCGGAAAATTTTTATTTAGGTAGTGGGTATGTGACAACCCAACTTTCACCAACAATTTTTGGCAAGAACTATTCAAGCTACGAGGCACCCAATTGCATCTCAGCACAACTTATTATCCCCAAACGGATGGTCAAACGAAAGTTGTCAACAAGTGTTTGGAAACATATTTGAGGCGTTTTTCATAAGAAAATAAAAAATAGTGGGCTCAATGGTTACCCCTAGCTGAATGGTGGTACAACACTTCCTACCATACATCTATCGACATGACTCCTTTTGACGCAGTATATGGGCAAAGGCCACTGCCAATTCTCTCATATTTACCAGGTGTCTCGAAGGTCTAGGTGGTTGACCAAACGCTTACAATTCGAGAGGATATTCTCCATATGCTCAAAGAGAATTTGGCCATCGCTGAGAATCGCATGAAGCAACAAGCAGATCAAGGTCGCTCTAAACGTCATTTTTTAGAAGGGGATCAGGTGTTTCTTTGACTGCAACATTACAAGAAAACTTCCCTCAATGATGACCATTGTTAGAAGCTGGTGCCTAAATTTTATGGTCCTTATACAATTCTCAAGTGTGTGGGATAGGTGGCCTATCAGTTAGGTTTTCCCAGTCATTATAAGCTACATCCTGTTTTTCATGTTCCATTCTTGAAGAAGGTGATTGGAACTAAGTTCCAAACTAAAACCAACCTTCCCGAGTTGGATGAAGAAGGTTCCATTTGGCTACAGCTACAAGAAGTTTTGGATCAGCGTGAGCATCGCCTGCATCAACAAACCATCAAGGAAGTGTTAGTCCAGTAGAAAGATACAAGTCTAGAAGGTGCCACTTGGGAACCAACTACCATTCTGCAACAATTTCCACATCTCAAGCCTTGAGGACAAGGCTATTTTTAAGGGGGAGGACATGTTAGGGACCTAACCCCTCACATAGGTAGAAAAATGTATTCCGATGTAATAAAGGTCAATATTAATAAGGCCTTGCAATAAAGTAGAATACGTCGAATGTAAGAAGACCTAATAGAAGCTTCCACTTCTAGAAGTATCTTCCTCTAGATGATTCTATTGATAGACATATTTAGTATAAATAGGATTTGAGGGTATGAGAATCCTAGCTTGGATATTATTTTAATAGAGCTCTGCTCGACTGGAGGTTTCCCCCTCGAAGAGGCCATGAACATTACTCTCAGTAATCGAAGTGCTCTTTCTGGTGTTATTCTATTATCATTTTAGTATTATTGTGGTGTTATTATGGTTATATTTTTGTTCATCTGCCATTTCTAGCGATTTATTTTTGTTCTGCATACTTTTTATATATGGAATATTACATATAGTTTATATGACCAAACCTCTCATGCCACAGTTTTCTCAATTCATCGTTGTACACACCAAAAACTGATGGAAAATATGACCCAAAGTTGTCGAACTTGTACAACCTAGTAATATAATAAATAATTCCAGTTGCTAGGACATGCTTAGGATATTTTAAATCCTTGATTACAACTTGGTGATGTGAAAAATATATGGTTTTACCTTCACCTAAATGAGTGATTTGATACATTGATATCAGGTTGCAGGAAAGACTTGGAACACATAATACATCATTGAAATGACTATTATATACCTAAAATATTACAGATCCTACAACACTAAGAGATCTATCGTAACCAACAAATATTTTCTTGGTGTTACATTCATTAAGAGCAGAAAATATGGATTTATCCATATCCATATGATAAGATGCTCCATAATCAATAATCCATTCATAAGAAGAAGAAGTAGAAGTTGCATTGAAGGAGAAAATAGAAGCATAAAGCGCATGTCCATGAGAAGAAGAAGATTAATCAATACTGATGTTGTGCTTCTTCTTTATTTCTTCTAAGGCTTCCATCTTTTTAAAGAATTTAGACTCCACATGACCATCTTTCCCAAAAACGTTGCAATGTTTGTTAGTCTTGTTACTTTTGGATTTTTCTCCTTTGTCACCATTAGGAGAAGAAGATGGTGGAGAGGGTTTGGGACCCTTGTTTTTCTTGTTGTTATGGAGAGGATGTCACTTCGCGATATTTTTCTATTTATCTTTCTATCAGACCACTCAAGATTTATTAGATGTACCTATAGTGCTAATCAATCCAAGTTGCACAAGCTTACCTTTCTCTCGAATCAAAGAATCACAAAAGGACTCAAGAGAGGGTTATTTATAATCACTCCCTAGATTTTATTTGATGGCATAAAAGGTATATAGAAAAATATAATATGCACTACCAGTCTTGACAATAATATCATATATGCATCGATATTCCTTCATATCTAGTTCGCAGTCTATACATAAAATTCTAAGTGTTTTGAACTCAGATAAGTAATCTTCAATGCAAGGAAAACTATTTTTTTTGTAATTAAGAAAGCTTTAAATTACCTGCTATAGAATATCATATCAAAACATACAATGTGTTGATGATATGGTTTCCATGAAAGGAAACCAACCCGTTGTATCCAATGTTCAATATTATAGCCACCTAGAAATATAAAAAAATATTACAGTATGAAATTTTATTTGTTATCTAAATAATTTAACAAAATTCTTGGTCTATCATGAGCTATGGCAATGAGACTAAGACCAAAACAATGTCCTATGATAAAAATACAATTAGACATCATGTGGAACCTATTCATGTTGAGGGTAGGTCTGACTAATCAATTAAAGAGGAAGAGGAAGAGGGATGAGTAGTCATGTCCAGAACCGGGTGTTGGATAATTGTACCAACATGCAGATCAACAAGACAAGAAATGCGTTGATTCAACTACTCAATGTTGAATTTTAGGTCTGCAATCTCACTACACATTTCAAAGATAAGACAAATCAGATCATCTATGGAACATGAATTGAACATATACCAATGCTATGTTTGTGATTCTTCCAAGATTATGGGAGGGGAACTGATAGGAGAAAAGGTGTCTCGATTATCATCTAAACTATGTGGAGAAGTTGCACGAATGAAGTTTGATGTTGGAGGGCCAGGGGGAGGCTCATGACCAACAACCAAAAACACCAAGTATGCATCCTCCCATTCAACCTTGTAGCCCCATATCACCACCACTTTATGCATCTGAATTGAGGGGTGGAGAATTTGCAAACCCACGATTATGAAGGTTAGATGAAGCCCCTGCATGATTTCTTTGACAAGTCGTTCTACTATGGGAAATGCCACTTTTCCTTGAACAAGATCACTCCCTGGTTATGGGCATGAATATGGAAATAAGAAAAATGGCCTCTCAATGGTGGAAGAATATAGTTTTTTATTCAATTTGTGGAGCATAAGCAAAGGTCTTATCTTTTAGAAGCCAAACTTCAATGGTATTACCATCCATTAACCAAACTATCCATCCCATATAGAAAGTCAAGGAATGCTACATAAATGCTTACATAGATGAATTATTATTTGAGTAATTATCCATCACCTATATAGTACTATTTTTGACATGAATTGCATGATTCTCATGCTCCAGAGATAGGTAATGTAAATAACTCTACCCTCGATGATACATGCTACTTCGCATGAAGGATTGTATAGAGGATCACGCCACCATATGGAACTACTCCCTCTTACCATCTGCATGAGAACCATCATAGTGACACCCCATCTGGGGTGCAAGGAAAAATCATTTTGACTTAAAGTCACTTATCAATTTTCCAATTGGTTTATGCTTTTTTTTAAAAAGGGCATAACTTTCACATCTGATAAATATTGAAGTTGTGATTGGAAAACACAATATTTTTTGATCGGGATAAGTGACTTTAAGTCAAAATAATTTTTTCCAATTGATCAAAAAATATTGTGTTTTCCAATCACAACTTCAATATTTTCCCAACCTTTATCTAGGCCATCAATTCCTTGAAGGTGAAACCTTAAATCAAAAGAGATGATATTCTAATTACTCCACATGCTTTGTTATTATCACTATCCCGTTTGACTTTATTTTCATCATCATAAGGGGAGTTTTATGTTCCCAAGGTAATCTGGTACAATCTTTTACTACTTAGTACATCCTCCATATGGGATTTCCATGAGAAGTAGTTGGTACTAGTAAGAAAAATATCATTAGGAGAAGTGATATTGAAATATGTAGATAATATGGGTTTAAAACCTCAAACTAATGGTCTGGATGGAAATATCTTGAAACAATAGGTTGTTTATAAAAAAAACGGTACCGAAAATAGACTTCAGATGTGAAAGTTGTGCCCTTTTTAAAAAAAAGCATAAACCATAACCAAAGAGCCATGTGGCAAGTAGAAGATGGTCCATGTGGTGATGCTCCTCCTTATCTAAATTTTACTATAATCTCACATTTAAATAAGTTACTTATGAAGTTACCCACTTTTATAGAACAAGTGATAATCACTTTTTAAATGAAGTTACTTTATAAATAAAAGTTGCATGCAAAACAAATAACATAAAATAAAATATTAAAGTTATTTAATAGTGATTCAATTTTATAATTAAGTGAAATGCACTTTCCAATGAATGCATGAACTTTTTCAAAAAAAAGTGACAAAAAAGAGACTTGAACTCAATACCTCTTACTTAATAAATAAATGTTTAACCCAATGAGTTAGTTTAAAACATATTATAATCTTAAGAAGGCCAATTGGGCATGTTTTTTTTGTAGATTGCCTTGGAGTGCATATTCAATATAAACTTCTTTTAATACATTCACACACAAAAAAAAAACAATCTTATCCACAACAACAAGGGGTTACATCTTGGTTAGATTACCCATAAAATGCAAGTTTACCCTTTGTTACTGATTTACCAAGATCACACAAAGCGCACAACAAAGAGCATACATAGACAACAAAACACTTTTCACCATGTTTATGATATTCCGAGATCACAAACAGCACAGGGAAAATATAATACGTAGATTGGAAATAGTAGAAACCTTGAAACAAAAGTAGAAAACCAAAATATTATCTCTGTAATAAAAACTTAAAAAGGGCATATTCAATCTTTATATCTATGGATCTAACTGAAATGGTTGTATCTAGGGAAAAAAAACCTTTTTGAGTGAAACCAATAGTTTTCCTAACTAAAATGAGCACTCTGAATGGAATGGAATAATCCTCTCAGCCCAAAAATGTAAAAAAAAATGGAAGAAACTTGAGATGTGACAACATGGCTTCAAGATCTCGATCTACAATGGGAGTAGGTGTTCAGACGTACTCTGATACCATGTTTTACAACATAGGTATTCCAACATAGGTATTGAGACAATATGTTAATGTAAAAGAAAATATATTACAAAGAGTTTTTCATAATTGAACATAGACAAATGACCCTCCATGCTTTTTAAATAGAGATCATGGGCCAATCAAGTGTTAATCCACATATCAATATATCCATTAAGATTGAGGAGAATATGAGTTGTCATATCACTCTACGTTGGGAACATTTCATGACCATCGTATTACAAATGCATAATAATGCATAATAAAGAAACACACTTTAACATAATGGCACATTATACCAGGTAGATCTTAACTAACTCCTAAGTGTTAAATATAATAACATAAGATATTCTATGGTTATAACTAAGGGAAAATTGGTCACAAATTTGGGCGTTATTAAAGATTCATGGGAAAATGAGTTCATGACCTCACTAAATTTCTAGATGATGAAAGTAAGTGATGGATTGTTACCTTTGTAAATAATAATGAATATCGCCTAGCATCAGTCGAACAAATGCATTCTGAATTTAAAGAAATTGAGGAAGAGATATTCTCACTGAAGGTTAAACAAGAAATCATCATCCCACCAATGAAGGAATATATTGAATAGTGGCTCAAGACATCATTGGCACAAATAGTCAACCCAAAATAACTACTAAGATACAATTATTCCAAGATGGTTGAAATCCCTAAGTATAAATATATGAATACCTTGACACCAGAGGAGCATCTGCAAAAGAGAGAGAGAGAGAGAGAGAGAGAGAGAGAGAGAGAGAGAGAGAGATCCATACATTTTCCATTCCTATTTTATTTTATGAGTGCATCTCTTTCTGAACAATTTCCCCTCTTTTCATCCCTATCTTTGATCATCCAACTTTATTAAGTGTATTTTTCATTTGTAAAGATGATCTATCACTATATTTCTCCTTTTCTTATAGGTTATTGATATTGTTTTATTTGGTCCATGAGAGATCCATCCGAGTCCATTTGGATAAATTCATTTCCTTTAATCATTTAAGTATGAGGAACATTGTGTTTTGTGATAGGAAAGAACTTTATTCGAACTTGAACATCTATGAGTAATTATTTTGACTCTTGTAGAGATATATTCCAAGAGTTCATACATTTTTGGTTTTGTAATTTTTATAAAGAAATGAGATATTGTGCATGTTTCTCCTATGCATCTTAGGGTTTTGAATAAATGAAATCATTTAAAGCTCTCTAATTTATGAGTCATCTATCTTATTTTCTATCTATGAGTCCTAGTAAAAAAAACATTGTTCCTAATTACCCGAATCAATGGATGTGACAAAATAGATGTAGCTATTCTATTATTACATGTGATATTATTATATTCTATTATAATTCATTTATTATATGTTCAATTATTTTAGCACCTAGTCCACTCAAAGGTGTTGATGTTATGAATGTATGAATCTATGTTTTGTGCAAGTGTATTAAATATCTAAGTGAGAAAGAGGAGTACCACCTGTATAAAAATGTAGATTGGATCTTGATAAGTCTTTCAAGAAGACCTTAGAATGTTGACTCTTGTCCCTAATAGAAAAAGAGATCAATCTGAGGGGGGGGATGGCTCCCGAAATCACGCCCCTCCCCCATTCCTTCCCACCTAGCCATGTGTATGTGTCTCGTTTCTCCCTCCCACTACCCCTCCCTCCCTCTCTCCTCCCCCACTTCCCCTCCCCTTACCCACCCCCGTCGCTCCTCCAACCACTTGTAGATTGTCCAATAGGTGGAGAGTCTGGAACTTGCCAGATGTTGGTTGGTCTAGGGGCGATTAAAGGAGTGAGGGGGGACGAGGGTAAAGGGGAGGAGGGAGGAGGGAGAAAGGAGAGGGAGGGGGAGGTAAAAATGGGCCATGTGTAGGTGTGATTCGAAGAATCGCCCCCATCTAATTTTTTTTTAAATTTTGTTGATTCTTTTTCATTGTTTTTAAAATTTTCATGTTTTAAATGTGTTTTTTTAATTATCATCATTTTAGGTGTATTTTATTAAAAAAATCAAACTTTTTTTTAAGTTGTTTTCTAGGTTGTTTTTTTTTTAATTCCTTTTTCTATTTAAATGTTATGTTGTTTTTTATTTTTTATTTTTAAAATTTATGTTATGCAATGTTTAAAAAAAAAAATGGTGTTTTGTCCCTTTTCTTTTTTTTCCAACTCTTGTGTAGAGTTTTTTTTTTAATGCAAATTAGAAAAAATATTTAATTAATAAACATTTTTTCAAGTTTCCAATATAGGAGAGGATTTTTACTTGTTTTTTGTCATGGGATTGTCAAGGCCATGATTTCAATTAACTAGTAGTTTTAACTCCAAAATTAAAATTGGTGCAACTAGAAACATTACGTTTTGATTTGAGGGTCAATTTTCTACAATGGTATCAGTTTTCAAGGCCACGATTCCAAAACAATGACAATTTTAACCACCCCCACCAAAAAAAGGGTGCTACTTGTAGCGCCACTTTTGAAATGGAGTTAAAAACAACTACTAAATATGACCTACAAAAAAATGAGAACTCTAGAGAGTTCTTGTGAAGTTGGTAACCGTGTGTCATCATTTATTCAAAAAGAGCTAAGGGAGAGGAGATAGAATTGGATGATGGTCATATGGGAATATGACCTTGAATTCATGTCTATTGATATTGTGCATTGGAAAGGACTTTGTAACTTGGAAGTGGAATCACAAGATTTTCTAGTAAAGGAATAAGAGGGATGAGGGAATGAAATCATAGTTCTCACTAATGAAATCCTCTACGTTCTAGCCAACTCAGACTCATGGTATATAAACTTAATGCATTCTTACACCATGGGACTAATCTGAGAGACACGAAATAAAAAGAAAAAAGGGATTTCCATTTTAAATATACATAATACAAGATGTTTAATGGAATTATCTTTCAAAAGAACTTTGATTGAGTGTTGATTTAATGTTTGGAAAATGATGAAGCAGATTTTTTTTTTTGGAATATCTCCATGATGGGCTAGACAAAATTCATTCCATTAGTTAAACTACATCTCGCAAGATATTGAGAGCTTATTACCACTAGCCTACTCTCTTTAAAGATGCACATTCTTATATTAAAAAATCCAATATCTATCAAATATGCATGGGAAGAAAGAATAAAGCATCAACATCATTGAAACCTATCTTAATTCGTAGACCTTTTGAGCAATGGGGCATATATTTCATAGGAGAAATTAACCAACATTCATCGAAGCATCACAAGTGCACCTTGACTATGATGAATTATTTTACTAGGTGGGATGAGGCTATTCCTTTAACAAAAGTTAAATAAAAGATGATTACCCAATTCCTCGAACAAAATTAATAACCAAATTTAGAGTTCCTTTGGTCATTGTATTTGAAAATGCTTCATATTTTTATTCCTTTCTACTCTCTGAATTTGTTTTGGACAAGGGGATAATTCTTTGATATTTAGTTAACTATTATCTACAATGTAAGGGAGTAGCTAAGTTGACTACAAGGTAATAGAGCTTAAAGGGGAATATGATTTGGTTGGTTATGATGGGAATCTTATTTCATAGCCTCACAATGGTTTCTACCTTAAAAAGTATTATGCTTAGGCCATATGGCCACATAATGCTTTGTATATAATGTATTTTTTAGTTTTGGAGTCATGTTATTTTGTTTTATGTGTGTCATTTGTCTTCTTTTTACGCTTATCATGCTTCATGCTTGATTTGGAGATGTCATTGACCACATCTACCTATATGGGCTTCACATATGGCATCGATCATAGTACTTGAAACATCACTTATGAATGCAAACACCTAGATCTCCATGAAGCGTCTCTGCTATGGGTCAAATGTCAAAATTTAATCATTTCAACTTTAAGAACTAACAATGGGGATATGCCATGAATTAACTAAAGATTATCAGATAGTTAAACCAAATTACGACACCCACAAGAGATTGCACAAGTTTACACCGTTGATATTATCATAGGGTATACGTTGATATTATCATAGGGTAGACATTTATGTTACAATAGAACAAGTTTTGTATTGGTCACTGAGGAATTGTCCACAAGAATGACTCCAAAACTTTAGTTCTAACACGAAGGATCGGGAAATCAAATATGTATTGAAGGGTGGAGTGCAAATAATGGATTTTCTTTTCTTTTCTTGTTGATGCGTATAAGTCTAACGTAAATATCCACAATGCATATTTTCTGACCCATCCAATGAAATCGCATATCGTCGTTGATTTTTAAGAGGTCAATATTTGCACCAAATAATTATAAATCCATACAATTACACATGGTGAAGGGAGAAATTTTTATGGAATAAAGTAATATTTCTCTTTCGAGGAGCGTTAGAGTTTTTTTCTTGAACAAGGGAATGGATGAACATTGCTTTTGGTATTTCTATTAGGCTTTATTTACACACTTGTTGTCTTTTGGGTTTTGAAACTAATATTTAAACTTGTTATTCCTACTGGTTTAAATAAAAATATTCAAAACCCCATTCTTGTTGGCATATTCCCTTACACATGGTTTGCTTTTGGTATTTCTATTAGGCTTTATTTACACACTTGTTGTCTTTTGGGTTTTGAAATTAATATTTAAACTTGTTATTCCTACTGGTTTAAATAAAAATATTCAAAACCCCATTCTTGTTGGCATATTCCCTTACACATGGTAAGGGGAGAAATTTTTTATGGAATGAAGGAATATTTAAAAATATTCAAAACCCCATTCTTGTTGGCATATTCCCTTACACATGGTAAGGGGAGAAATTTTTTATGGAATGAAGGAATATTTCTCTTTACAAGAGCATTAGAGTTATGTCTTGAACAAGGGAATAGATGAACATTGTTTTTTGGTATTTCTATTAGGCTTTATTTACACACTTATTTTCTTTTGGGTTTTGAAACTAATATTTAAACTTGTTATTCCTATTAGTTTAAATAAAAGTATTCAAAACCCCATTCTTGTTGGCATATTTTATTGAGTGAAGTTGATGATGTCACATTTAAGTTTTTTCTAATTCTTATATTCAAAAGTCTTATGTGAATTATTTTCATAATTATGTTATATACCGATTGATTGTACATCAAGTAAAATATGCATAATTATTATTAATATTATTTTTATGATTGATTATAGGTGTTGTATTTAAACTTACAATCAACAAGAATTTCATGAATTTATTTTAAATATCTTGTCACTTATCATTCTCTTTTTTTATTTGATATTCATATTCAAGTTTTATATCGTTAGTTAATATAAAAGACATTCCTATATTTTTAGATTATTTCTTACATATTGTGGATGAATAATATTATTTTGAGAGTCACCTATAAGACTTTTATTTTTCATCTTTCTTTGTTTTCTATATATTTAAACTTTTATTTGACTAAAAGTGTGTTGCATATAGAGTTGTTGTGATGTAGTTTTAGTAACAACAGTTACCATGCTTAATAATTGTTTAGGATCACAAATATGTTCTATTATTCAGAATTAATCGTTCTTATCTTCATATTTTAGTTATTAAAATCATTTCTCTCAAATGATATATGATATATTAGTTTCCATCTCTGCAATTAAAATTAAGACATAATAGATTTTAGATTTAAAACGATTAAGTCACATGTCGAAGGAGGAAATTTCTTGAGTCGAAAACCAATCCCACATATCAGTTGAAAGCTACCATCCCAAACGAAAATAATTCTAATTGGGACTTGTGAAGGGAATTTTTCCACCTATCAACAATTGGCACTAGAAGGAAAGAAGATGACAATTTGGCCCTATGGAGCCATTAGTTTGAATGTCTGTAACTACTCATGGCTCCTATAGACATCCCTGTATTGGATTATGCCTTGAATTCAACTTGAACGTCTAGAAGCATTTCCAAACGAACAATTCATCTCTTCTTAAAGTTAAAATTTAATGGTGAGGGTATTGTATCTACATTTGATCATATTTAAAAAAAAAAATTATTGTTGTAAATCCTGTAAATTATATGATGACAATGAATGATGCAATTTGTTTACTCTTACTTTCTCATGGAGAATCAAGAACTATTTTTATTCATTTTCAACAAAGTTTATTGATAATTGGGAAAATTTTATGAAATCGTTCTTATATTCTCATCAAAAATATGATTATGACCAATTATATAATGAATTTATTAGTATTCACAAAGAAAAAAAATGAAATGATGGGTAAATTTCATTTAAGATTTAATGCGATTTTTTACATATTTCATTTCATTTGAAATACAAACCATGAGCTTCTCAATCTATTTCGTTATCTCTTATCTCTTGAAGAAGAACAAAGATAATATGAATATGTATTTTATTTTGAATAGTACTCTCATCACGTAATTTATTTTCGTAATTTTTGAAATGTCTTCTCAACACATAATTCCTTTTGGTAATTTTAAAGTGTCTTCTCGTCATGGAATTCCTCCCTCCAAAGATAAAGTAATTGATCGAGATATTGAAATGATGTCCGGAGACCTTTTTGACGATTGAATTTACTTAGGAATTTCTTCTTCTAATACAAACATAGATTCACTGCGAGGATGAAAACGTATTTTTGAAGTTGATGAAGTCCCTTGTGTTGAAATAGAAATAGAGGAGTTTTCATGTGAATAAAGTTTGATTGATGTTAAAGTAATGGATTTATTTTCTTGAAACTGATACTACTAAAGTAACGACACATTAAGATATTAGTATGGAATCATGTTGTAGGGAAATGTTCAATAATTTAAACTCAAACTTATTTTATTCTTTGTATAATGATTTATTCGGTGGTTTGTATGTACTTCAAAGTATACAAGTTTGTTTTTATTTGTTTTTTTTAGGGTTAAAATCAAACAAGGTACAAGAGAAAGGTGGAATGATGACAAAAGTTGATCAAAAATTAATTACACTTATTGTGATCAATCACAGTAATCAATTACAAATATGATTTCAAGGGGAAGAAGAGTTAAGTGAGGATCAATCTACAGATAGAAGTTCTCACGAATTTTTCTCTTCTTATCAAACAAAATTAATTGAGTTTGATGATTATCTTTCCCAAACATCTATCAGAGATAAGGGACCGGGTAACAATCCAATTTGTGTTAAGGACTTATCTTGTAATGTAATGGATTATGATAAACCTTCATGCGGGATTGATTTTAAACAAGATATAATTGAGGGATATTTGGAAGTAAATACAAAATAAGATATTAAAGAACTTCACCTGCTCTCAAGAGCTAAGAGGATGGTTATTTCAGGGTTTAAATTTTTGTCCCCATATTTTGCAATGCATGAATTTTCGATATTTGATACATTCTTAAGTATTAATGAAATCAGATTAGTTAAATATGGTAATTATGAGGTATGTTATGTTTCCATGTACCCAATCTAAGTTTACCGTTGTTCTGAGTATGTTTTTCATGATCCCATGGGAGATTGGTTGGAATATTTTTTTTAAAGTTTTCCCATAATCGATGAGTTCCGCATTCAACATTTAATATTGTTTTTATATATTCTTGCACGATTGGAGTTGCTTCGATGGTTACATTAGCTAACATGATTTCACCTAATTTGTTTTTTATTAGAATACTATAGTGTAGGAGTAGGAATAATTTACTTAATCTTGTTTTTTTTTTTTCATTTGTTTTATTTTGATTAATATAATCTATCTTCAATAAATCTAACGAAAATGTGCAAAGCGTGGGTTAAAAAATTGGTTGAAATATCTTCACAGCTAGAAACAATTAAGGAATCAATTTTTAATGCTTTTCACAAATATTCCTATGATTTTTTATGTGGTGAAATCCAGAATATACAAAAAGAAGAAAGCATATCAACTAGGTATTCACTATCAAAATTTATATATTTGTTATGGGTTTTCGTTCGTTGGTAATATTTTCAAATCAAATTGTTTGAACATTTCATACATCTTAAATTTCTTTCTATTAAGAAGATTAGTTAGATAATGTTGAGATGATATCGTGTTTCAATGCTAATGATGAAGTGATATATCATTCACAGGAGAGGTCTAATTTTATTGAGAATTTTTATCTTCCCCACCTACTTTTCCAGTAATATGACAAGTGATCTTGTGGAAGGAATAAAATTAGAATTACTTCATAGTTAAACACTCAAAGATTAAGCAATGGTCATATAATATTTTTTTCATTTTTCTTTGTCAAAAGATAAACCATAATCTCCACTTAAGGACAAAGAAAGATATCACTTTCCTACTTCTTGAAATGTGCAGTAAGAATTTTCCCTTTGTGATCAACATTATACTTCACAACAATATTTTTTTTTTTAACTATTGATAATGAAGAGGAAAATCTTGAACTTGCACTTTTGGATTAGTTTATTAATTGTCGCATCAAGAGGCTTTCTGGACCTTTTTACTCTAAATTTTTTTATTATATTCCTTCTGTGTTCTTGACTACTTGTGAACATGAATGGATAATCAGTTGAGTTATAATATCTTAAAAAAAGATGAGGAAAACATCATTCAATTAGAAAAATAATTTATTATACATATGCATGGTATTAGACATTTTACATCTTACTTACTTGGGAGGAGTTGGAATTGATTTTGATAAGGTTGATGATTGTAATATATCTCCCAAATTGAAGTTTCTAGATAATTCATTAATAATTGATAATGATTTGAGACAAAAGTTTTCTTTTGAGAAGATTCATGGTAAATAAGTCATTAATTCTTTTTTCCAATAGCCATTATTATTTACGTTTGGTTCTTCTCATGTGCATATTGTACTTGATCTTTCTAGAGTATTGTTTCTAAGATCGTATTTTTATGAGATCCAACTATCAATAATTACAATCTAGCAATTAGAAGAATGAGATGTTAGCCTTAGAGTCATTTCAATATCTTCCATATAAATCTTCTAAATGGAAAACTATTATTTTCTTGGATACTTGTCAAAGTATATCTTTTCATGATTCTTGCATCATCCTATATGCGAAAGATGAAATTATTTTTGGTTATCACGAATAGTCATCTAACATTACTAATCTTACTAATACTTTTTCTATGCAGACAGATCATTTTTATATCACACAATTTGAGTATCATGATCTTTTAGAGACTCCTGATCATTTGTGTTAGAATAAGAATATGGCATGCTCGTTTTACCATTGACGATACCTTTATCACCCAACCATAGGCCGAAGCCTCCCTCCGAGAACCTTAACCTTGACTGAGAATTCCTCCGGAAGCAAACCCTAGGCTAGATAGCCAAACAAAGAGTAGCGCACCTTTCCCCAAGGATGGAGCATCACAAAAAGATGATTAGATAGTCTGAACCCTAGCCAAGAGATATTCAAGCCAAAACTGAGAACTTGTTGTTGTTGCAACTACACCAGCTCTTCCTCCAAACTTGTGCACCAAACTGCAACTGCAGTGCGCACCAAACTGCAGAACTGCAATTCTGAGATGTGGAAAATGAGAACTGGGGCCATGTATTTATAGTAGTCCTGTCAGTTTTGTTGGGGCCAACTTCTCCTTCTGGATAGTGTATGTTCAGTATATTATTATTATTTCTGGCCGACTTCTTCTCTTGGAGGCTAATAGCCTAATATAAATTATCTTCTTGAGCCGACAAGGCTTCTAGGGTTATTAGCCAATTCATTAGGGTTTCTCTTGCTTCCCGGAGTCTTCTATTCTCGTCAGGTTCACATGTGGGGGTAAATACCTCCCACAGCTACCATAATATTAACACTCCCTCCTAGCTAGAGAGGTATTTATAGGTAATGGACTTGAGCACAAAATATACCATTTACCTGGTAGCATCAATATAGTCATCTAGATTATTTCATGACTAGATCATGAGCATTACCATCATCATCATCTGCATCATCTCTTGAAACCATACTTCTTCTGAGTAGTTAGATATGATGTTGGATAAGTCACTCTCACCATAGAGTGATACAAGAGGAGTAAAAGCTCTGAACTATTTTCCATCTGGAGAATCTCGGTTCATCATTCATCTGAATGATCATTGTCTCCAATAAACTATTGATAGTCTTCAAGGCAATTAGAACAAGGATAGAACACACCTGTGTCTATTCATAGTAGTACATAACTACAATCCAGTGGTTAACTACCACATCAAGTAACACACAAGTACTTGATCAACAACGTAAGGTTGCGAACGGTGAAACATATTCACCACAATAGTCCTCATCTACTATCATATAGTCTTCATAACAAACATCTGAGAGCATCCTGCATAGAAACAATGTTATGATAAAAATTGTATCATCTGCGCCAATATTTCACTCACGTCTGTGAGATATGAAAGAATGTCTGCCACGATAGTAGTCTTCATCTGCATAGAAACAATGTTATGATAAAAACTGAATCAACTGGGCCAATCTTTCACTCACGTCTGTGAGATCTGAAAGATTGTCTTCCCTCAGTATAGAATATCAACAATAATCATCTGGGCCAATATTTCACTCATGTATGTGAGATATGAAAGAATGTATGCCCTCAATATAGAATATCAACAATGGGCTATCTGCCCCATTCTTCTCAACCAAGGAAGAAGGATTATTTCTGATTTCTGAGCTTGGACCATTTCTCACCCTGGGCCATTCCTCTGACACTAAACAAAGTGTAACATGGAGAGAATGAGTCTGCCCTCGAGAAGTGTTTGGACCATTCCTTACCCTGGGCCATTCCTCCGACACTAAACAAAGTGTAACTTGGAGAGAATGAGTCTGCCCTAAGGAATGACTGTCTTGGACTATTCCCCACCTTGGGCCATTCTTCTGACACTAAACAAAGTGTAACCTGGAGAGAATGAGTCTGCCCTCAAGGAATAATTGTCCCTGATTGCTGAGCCTAGACTACTCCCCACTTTGGGCCACTCTTCTGACACTAAACAAAGTGTAACCTAGAGAGAATGAGTCTGCCCTCAAGGAATAACTGTCCGGACCATTCCCAACCCTGGGCCATTCTTCCAACACTAAACAAAGTGTAACCTAGAGAGAATGAGTCTGCCATCGAGGAATGTTTGTCCTACATCAACCTCCAAAATGGACGATTCTTCGAAACTGCTCAGAGTGACTGCCAAGAAGAACGATTTTCCTAGACCACTCCCCATAATGGGAAGTCTCTGTCTATGATACATCAACAATCAGTCTGCCTCCCATGTTAACTACAATGGGAAGTCACTGTCCATCAGAAATCTCAATCCACTTTCCGAACAGGAAAGCATTTGTCCAATCTGGACTATTTTTCAATTACAAAGATAAATAATATTTTCAATTCTCCCTGCTAACTGGAGAGTTATTTCAGTCACGAAAATAAATTTTTGCGTACCTTCTTCTAATTTGGAGAGTCTTCCCTTCTAGCTAAGAGAGTTATTTCCACGAGCTCTAGCTTGAGTATGCAAGTTCTTTCATCTTGAATAGAGGCTTTACCAAAATGTATGCTTATATGCTCATCCGTGGAGATATGTATTGGAGAAATCATTTCCTCCCTTCTAGACTTTATCATGGATAATGTAATGCTTGTACTGTAGTCTGGAACACTATGAAGGCTTCATGTAAATCTGAACAGTAGAGTATATCATAGTTGGAGAACTGGAACATATTCATGTGGTACGTCTTCTGTCATCATCAGATCTGATCTTCTGAGTAGTCATCTTGATGTTATAGGAAATCTTCACCATGCTTCTATTGTGCACTGGAGGTTCTCCACCAATTTTTCTTCTTCTTGTTTGCATACAGGAGTCTCTTCCTAGTATGCCTCAAAGTCTTGAGATTGCTCTTCATAGGCTCTTCATTCAATTTCTCTGGAGAACATTCTTTGCATTCATCTGATGTGGAATTCCAACTCATGGATGTTGCGGATGATATAATGACTTATATAGAGATAAGTCTAGTGTACTGGAACAAGCAATCATCATAGTATTCTCCCTCCATCTGAGAGAACCTCTGGTTTTGGATCTCGCAAATGCTTTTATTCATAAGTTTTCCGTACATTGTTCTTCAACACGACTTTCAGTTCTTCTGCTTGTTTGCTTTTTAGTGAGTTCATATCAGGCTGGTAATCTTGTGATTCTTGATACAATGACTGGTTGCTCTGGTTCTTCTTTTTCTTTCTTGGAATCTTTATGTTCTTCTTCATGTTTTTCTTCTACTTTTGGGTCCATGGAGTTTCTTGTAGATTCCATGCCCTGGAGATTCGAATTCTTACCTTCATCATTGGTTCATGGATCTGGATGGACAACCAGGAATACTTTAAGGCTTCTCTTTAAAAAGGTCTTCTTCTGCAATTGAGTTGAACATGTACTGTCTTTTCATGGCTGCTACCATGGATATATATATATATATTTCATCATCTTCAATGGATCATAGGATTAGCTCCCTCCTAATCCTTGCTTCATGTTAGAGTGCATATAATCGGCTCCCTCCATCTGATAGAGTCCATACTTCCATCTGCATCCTTATTGTCTTCTGCAATATATAATTGGCTTTCTTTATCTAACAGAGTCCACGCTTCCATCTTAGTTGTCGTCATAAGTCTTTCTCCAATTTCTCTTGATGTATGACTTCTAAGTATCTTCAAGATTGATTCTGATTTCGTCTTATCTTGTAATAGCTTTCACATAATATATTTCATTATTTCATGTGTAATATCTAATGATATTCATTCTTATCTTGTTGTTCTTCCATAGGTATAGTTCTTCTTGGAACACATTATCTTCCAAGAGATAGATATACAAGATATGTACAAGGATGATGCAAGCAAGATATGTACAAGAAATAAGAAGAGTTTTGTTACCTTTTAGTAGAAGAAGTCTCTTCCATCCTTCTTAGTCTTCTTAGTAGGTTCCTTTTCTTCAGCAATCGATGTTTTGTGTTTCTTCTTCCTTTTCTTTAGCTCGGGACACTGATTCCTATAGTGACCGTACTTCTGATAGTTGAAGCATTGTATTTCTAAAATGTCTTTCTCTTGATTTAGCTTCCTCCTTGAACCAAACTTCCTTTTGTTTATGAAGTTCTTGAATCTTGCTGTGAAGGCTTGATCATCGTACTTCTTTTGGGGTTTCTCTTTTTCATTGATCCTTGATTCTTCTTGAGCACAGCAAGTCCAAAGTTCTTCAAATGCTGGGTACTCCTTCCTTGTGTTCATGCTTGTGGAAAATGCATCCCATGTCTTGGGAAGACCATTGAGTACTATTTTCACCAATTCCTTTTCTGAAGTGATCTCTTCAATAGCTTGTAGTTGATCTCTTAGCTGGGAGATCCTTAAAAAGTATGATGTTATGATGTCATCATCATTCATCTTCATGTCACGGAGCTCATTCTTCAAACTCATAACTTGTCCAATGTTTCTAACTGAGAAGAGATTTGTTAGGGCATCGTACATCTTCTTTGATGAGTCAAGGCGGGAGATGGAATCCACTATAATACTCATGGCATTGATGTCAATGTCTTTGAACTTCTCCATGGCTGCAACATTCTGCGATTCCTTCTCTTCTCCTTCTTTAAACTCTGGCTTCACGATCTTTCCTTTCACAATATCCAACACTTTATTCTTAGCAAGGATGAGGTCAATCCTTGTCTTCCATGATCTGAAGTTAGAGGCTCCATCTAGCTTGTTCTCAGACTTCATAGAGTTTGTCATGGCTTGCTTGATTCGGTCAAACCCTAGATTTGACCAGAAATCCAAACTTCACGTCTTGGCCTTCTGAGAGTACCAGGAGATGCACTGGGCTAGGGCACACTGATCTATCCAGAGATTAGGTCAATCTCGTCACTTAAGGTGCCTCAACAAGAGGTTTAGGGTTTCTGCAACTGCTTTTGCTAGTAACCCTAGCTGTAGTGCTTCTGGAAACTGCTCCTGCTAGTAACCCTAGAGGCAGTTCCTCAACGAGCTCAATGTCTAGCGGTTATGTTTCCTTCCAGCATTTTAGGCTGACTGAAGGGGTGTGGGCCCATAACCTGTTAGAATAAGAAGATGGTGTGCTCGTTTTACCATTGACGATACCTTCATCACCCAACCATAGGATGAAGCCTCCCTCCGAGCACCTTAACCTTGACTGAGAATTCCTCTGGAAGCAAACCCTAGGCTAGATAACCAAACAAAGAGTAGTGCACCTTTCCCCAGGGATGGCGCATCACAAAAAGCTGATCAGATAATCCAAACCCTAGCCAAGAGATATTCAAGCCAAAACTGAGAACTTGTTGCTGCTGCAACTGCACTAGCTCTTCCTCCAAACCTGTGCACCAAACTGCAACTGCAGTGCGCACCAAACTGCAGAACTGCAATTCTGAGATGTGACAAATGAGAACTGGTGCCCTGTATTTATAGTAGTCCTACCATTTTTGTTGGGGCCGACTTCTCCTTCTGGATAGTGTTTGTTCAGTATATTATTATTATTTATGGTCGACTTCTTCTCTTGGAGGCTAACAGCCTAATATAAATTATCTTCTTGAGTCGACAAGGCTTCTAGGGTTATTAGCCAATTCATTAGGGTTTATCTTGCTTCCCAAAGTCTTCTATTCTCGTCAGGTTCACACGTGGGGGTCAATACCTCCCGCAACTACCATAATATTAACAATTTGGAATATCAATTGCAAAATAATAAAGCACTTTGTTCTTTACCCATGATTGTGACAAATCCTTGTTATCTTACCTGAGAAACAAATGACATTCTTAACAATAAGGAATTTATTCATGGTGGTTTTCTAAACACTTTCACTCCTAACTCACATATAGGATGATTATTTAATGAGATGCTAGCCTTGGAGTCATTTCAATATGTGAAAGGTGGTTTTCGATTTGATTTTTAATTTAAAAATGTGAGTTATGTTTTTTTTAAGGGGAAATCCTTCGAGGATGTACAAATGCAATATTTACTTTGTTATTATTACAAATGTTTTTTTTTTATTTGAAAACATCTACATCGGGTTTCATATCTTTGGCATTGATTAGTTATTATGGAGGAATGCAAACACTTATTTTAAAATTGTGATGGTATTCTTTAAAAAGTGGAACAAGTCTATATCTATCTTTTCTTTGAATCCCCTCATCCCACCATATTAAAGAAATTTTATACATTGATATTTTAAGGGAAACGTTTGGGGTCAAAATTTAAAAGTATGATAGATCTATTCTTTGAAATAAATTAATCTCTTGTACAACCCAGCTTCCTTCACCCAATTGCATATGAAATTCTTTACAAATAAAATCTAAAGGGTGAAATCAATAAATATAAGGAAGTTGGAAGAATTGTAAAGTGTGGGAATTATAAGTAAACCATTGGGACTACGAACATTTGATGGCAGCAGGTCCATGCTTGTATGGTACTGAGACACCTTCATAGGGGATATGAACGCTCCCGGGTAGGGAAACAATGTTAGGAAAAAGAGGTAGATTTGATAGTTATATAGATGTATCCTTATCATAAGACTCCATAGTTGTACGTTTTTCTATTCAATAGTATGAGGATAGTAAAAAATATTTTTTCCATATTATACATTCATTGTTTAAAGATAGAGCAGATATTAAGTACGCAATTTTTTTTTTATGTTATACTATTAAATTTGTCTTATGTGGGACTCTTAAGCTCTTGTACAATGTCTAAAAATCGTGAAAAACTTATCATCTAGTCTTTAATAAACTTAAGCCCCATTACATCAATAACAAAGATAGTTGTTTCTCCCAATGTATTGCCATTTGTTTTTTTTTTAAGCTATCCAAGATTCAACAACACACAAGCGTTTGGTGTTGCCCTTTGCCTTTAAAATGTATAAAAAAGAGTAGCTTCACAGGTCTAAAGAGATAGCTAGTTCTATAGATTCCTTTCTAATATCTATGATGTCTATGAAGTTTTCCCAGAGGTAGGAAGAGGGCCTGGCTACCTTGTACATGGGAAAAAATGAAAAGAATCTCAACACTACCATGAAAAATTACAAGTGCGGGCCAGAGAACTTCGCTAGTGGTGGCACCTGTCGCTACATTTCCTTTGTGTCGGTTCCAACAACACGTAGATATTTTTCCACCTTGTCATCTGGAGCTTCTCGTCCATGGATCACATTTGTTGTTGAATCTTGTCCAATTGTAGATTAATCTCTTGATGGGATTCATTACATTCCACTAAGACCTTGCCCATTAATATTTTGAGCAACCACTAGAGATCCATTATCTTGGAATAAAGAGTGACTAGTGCACGGTGTGAACCAGAGTTAGGAAGCCACAGACTAATGTTGCCATCCACATCTTTATCACTGATCAAATATCATAATACCCTATCATCAGCTTCGGTGAGGTCCAGTTCGTCACAGAAATTTTGAGGCGTATGAGCCTCGTATGTTTCAGCTGAGCGAGTTACTATTTCATGCGGGTGATGAGTTGAGGTTCCTCCACATCCAGTATTGGCACGCTGACTTTGCATGCCTTTGGCCATTGGGATACCAAGAGTGTGATGGATGGAGAGATGATGGAGGAGAGATATGGAATCAGGGGA
Organism: Picea engelmannii; assembly: GCA_009831015.1. Taxonomy (NCBI): domain Eukaryota; kingdom Viridiplantae; phylum Streptophyta; class Pinopsida; order Pinales; family Pinaceae; genus Picea; species Picea engelmannii. The sequence continues at coordinate 267,752 of ML782573.1, forward strand.
AGAGGCGAAGAGCGATTGTAGGAAGGCGGGAAGATGATGACATGGGAGCTCGAACACTGAAGTCATCCTGGTTCTCAAACTGGGTCAGACATGCCATTATCTTTTGAACGAAATCCACAGGGTTGATGGTATGAGCCATTATAACCTTCATTGATGGATGATGGGGGGAATATCAGGGTTCCAATTGTGGGTGGATCCCAATGCCCTCGCGATGGTCATGTCAAGCCTCCCTGCCACCCAATTCGTGTGAGAAAGATCTTCTTTGTCAAGGTCTACTCACGCCAGTGTCTTGCAGTCCTATGAAAGGAGGGTGGTTGACTAGGGATCCCAAAACTAAGTGGTTTGATTAAAGGATTTCATAGGTCCTGCATTGACTAGTTGGTTAGCTAATGTTTTGGCCGATATTCAGACTTGAGAAGGAACTATGAATTCAACTTGAGAGAGAAGGTGTTGAATGTTCTCTAGGGTGGTTTTCAGATTCCAAATCTCGGATTTCTTGGCGATATGGGTTCCATTTTACAATTTCCTAACCATGTTTACGATTTTTAGAGAATATCCCTCTACAATGATATCGTGATAATTTTCTCGTGTTGTTAAGTGTATCCCATGTTCAAGATCTTGTATTTTGGCTGCATTATTGGTGTCAATGCCAATGAAGTCAGATAAAAGACAAAGAAAATATCTTCTTTCATTGCAAAAGATACCTCCAATATGTGCATGTCTCGGATTTCCTTTGGATGCACCATCAAATTTTAGCTTCACGAAGCGAGGAGGAGGGAGCGACTAGGAGTCAAGAGTGGATGATGATTTCTTGGAAGTAGGTGTGATGGTGATATCGTGAGGTTTCTTTAGACCCAAGTCAAGAAGAATTATGGTTTCCTGTGCATTTTTCTACCATCTTTTTTTGTCCAGGTGGTCATAAGGATAGTGTTTGTGATGTGATGTTTAATATTTTTCTAGATGTCCTCGTTTTGAGAGTGTTGATTATAGAAAATCCAATGATTTGATTCCTTACACATATCCTAATGAGTAAATCCTGGAGGAAGTTTCCAAGGCTTGTCAAGAATGGAGTTGGAAAAAGCTTGGTACCTCCAATGAGTTATGGTTTCTAGCAGGGTGTCTCTTTTTCTATCCAAAGTTTGGAAGGTCAAATCTTCCCAGTCCCATATATTAGACAATATAAAGAATATTTTGAGAAGATGCTCCATGATTTCTCCTTATGGATGGAAAAGGTGGTAGATGCGATGGCCAACAAACCCTCTTTTAATTATATTGTCCCATGTGAGAATTTTATTTTTTGCAAGAAGCCATAAAAAGAATAAAACCTTAGGCCAACTTTGTTGTTTGCATATTTTGATCCATATAGGTTATTGTTGTAGTTGATTCTAGTTGGTAGCGAGTTTGTATGCCTCTTTTAGAGTGAAGGATCCTAAAGGTCGATATTCCCATCTCAGAGTGCCAGCCCCTTCCTTTATTTGTATTTTCATCTTGTTGAGCTCTTGCCAAAATTTCTCGTAGTCAATGTTTTGGGCTAGAGGTTCCCATTGTTCTTTTGGGAGCCATGATCTCCATTGATCTTTTGGATTCCTTGGAGGCCAGTACTTCTCTACCTTTATTTTTTACTGATTGAGAATGTTGGTGTGCAACTATTGTAGATCTATTCTATTGTTGAGGGGAGGGTGTCGTTTCCATGCATCATTCCAAAAAAGGGAATGCTCCTCATTTGACACTTCCCAAAAGATGTGTTGGCGAATGAGATTTTTTTCATTCCAATCAAAGTTCCAGATAATAGATCCTGGGAAGTTTCCTTCAAGACATATGATCTCATGTTGGGGGGTTGTAGAGAAATACTTTTTATGAGAAAAAATTCTCCAAAGAGCATTTTGATTTTTATCCATCACCACCAAGTTTTGGAAACCAATGTTGTGCTAAGTATTTATGGATCTCTAAGGCTAATCCCTCTTGAAGGTTTCGGCTAGAAGATCTTCTCCTAGGTGACTAGGGCCCACTTACATTGCTTGTTGGCACCTCCACGTAGAAAATTTCTTTAGAGGTTGCAAATTTCTTTGAGGACATATTTAGGCGCCGCAAGAGCTGAGAAGAGATATAGTGGCATTACTTGTAGGACATGTTTGAGGAGGATTACTCTATTGGGAGTGTTAAGACTATGAAATGTGCAACAAGAGAGTTTCATGTCCATATAGGTGAGAAAATCCTCCCATGAGGTATTTCTTAAGGCATTATCCACCAAGGGCACACCTGGATATTTTGCGGAAGGGGTCTCTTTTGAAATCCAAGGATTATGGAAATGTGAATCTGCACAACCAGGGGAGTGTTAAAGAAAAAAAAATCAGATTTATCTTGGTTGATACTGGTACTCAAAGCTTCCATAAAGTATGAGAGAACTTGTTGAATTTCTTTCTCTTCACGGACTATGGGATTTCCCAGGGGCATTGTGTCGTCCACAAATTTTTGGTGTGAAATTGAAATTTCCTCACCATGAAGACAAAGTCCTTTTATTTTGATTTGTGATAAAACATTCTTCATCTCTCTTCCTAGGCCCCTGGACATGAGGATGAAGAGGAATATGGAGAGGGGGTCCCGTTGCATGATGCCTTGATTTGGATAAAAGGTAGTTGAGGGTGTTCCATTAATAAAAAGTGAAAAAAAGGCCTAGGATGTGAGAGATATTATCCATTTGATCCAACACTGAGAGAATCCAAAGGCTAGAAACACCTGGTGGATGTACTTGAAACATAGCTTGTGAAAGGTTTTGGCATATCAAGCTTTAAGAGTGTGCCCAGGGTTTTGGTGAGTTTGAGTGAGTGGATGAACTCATTGGAAAGGATGATTTCGTCAATAATTTATCATCCTTAAACATATCTTCTTTGGTCACTGGAAATAAGGGTGGGGAGAAGAACTTTAAAGTGGTTTTCTATGGCTTTGGTTCTTGTCTTTTATAATATGTTGCAAAGGGAATGGTTCATAATTTACTAGGATCATATGCCCCTTCTTCGTTGGGGATAAGGGTAAGGAAAGTTGTATTTAGGGTTGGGAGAATAATGGCATATTTGCAAGAATATTCTACAAGGTCCCAAACTTCTTGTTTGATGATGGGCCAACAGGTTTGAAAGAAGTTTGTGGTAAAGCCATCCAGGCCAATGGATTCATCTTTGGGAATTTTTATTTGAGCTCTTTCAATTTCATCCAAGGTGAAGGGTTTAAGGAGAAAGTCATTTTTTTCATGGGAAACAAGATGGGGAATGTACCAGGTGATATTTTGAATGGTTGGCCTTCTAACTCTAATGGGTTTAGATAGGATATTTTTGTAGTAATTGTCAAGGTCTATTTCATTGTCTTCATGCTCAGTGTGTTGGTTTCCTTAGCTATCCCTTATAGAGGAGATTATGTTTTGAAATCTTCTTTGGATAAATGATCTATGAAAGAATGTGTGTCACCATTTGTTGATCGCTCACCAACTCCCATTAATTGTCAGCAAAAATAAAGCCCCCCATTGAATTTTGGAAATTAATTCATTTTCCTACATTCGATTCAGTTTATCTTTTTTTTAAGGGATTATTTTATGGGTTTTTTCTTTCTCAGATATTTGATTTGAGCGCTTCTTATATAGTTGAATGTTTATGATTTTGTTGGTGAGATTGTCGTGTCACAAAAGATTGCTATTTTGTCACATTTTTCTCATGCAAAATGGTTATGCCATCTGAGTCTGTTTTCTTCTTTATCATTCAATATTCTCTTAATCAATGATAATTTGGAATTACTCTAAATCATTGCGTACCTATGATTAGATTAAAAGTGGATTATCATAATGTTCTAGCACTTGTGTTAAGATATGGTGATGGTGATAGGTTCTTTCTAATGGTTAGGGTTTGGAAATATTTCAACCAATGATGCATAATGGAACCCGTTTCAAATGGTGTAGTCTATGGGAAAAATGAGTGGGACCCTATCCCTTTATAACATCTTGATGCAAATTTTGAAAATTTTCAATCTTGTTATACATTGTGGCTTGGCTTACCTCTTAGAACATTTGTTTTTTTTCTTGAAGTTGTGTTTTTTCTTCATCACTATACCAAGTCTCTTCTCTAATGGTGATGTTTCCTTCTCATGCTATGTTTATATATATTCATTCTCTTATCACATCTCTTAAAACTTTGATTTTTTCGGTGATCATGACATGGTTGCATCTTTCATAATTTTGAACTTTTTCGACCATGCGATCCCCTGTGGCCTCATTTATTTCATTGTGTGGAGAAATTTAGTGATTGTAGTAATAAATCATGGTGAGTCACATCCATTATGAAGTCTAATATTTTATGAAATTTCATGATAGTCACAGTCACTAAAAACTTCAACTTTTCGATACTCTTAATGTAGCAATAAATCCCCCCCCCCAAAAAAAAAAACAAAAAAAACAAAAAAAACAAGAAGTTCAATTCAAAAATTGTTAGCTCTGTGATAGAGAAAAGAGGTAGGTTTTTATTGTGAAGAGATAAACCTTTAATTTATCGATTTTAGTGACATGGTTGCATTATAGTGACATGGTTGCATTCATTATAATGTTTAATATTTTGACTAATTGAATCATGGTCGCACTTTTCACCATGGTCCATTATAAAATGATCTTTCAAAATAAGTGCAATTGGTTAACCTTTCAATGATGATGTGCAATAAGTCGATATCAGGAAAAAGAAAAAAATCCATTTCCTATTTGACTCTCCTACATGGATGGAATAATGAGAGCTAATAGTGATATTGTGTATGAAAACACATGGAAGAGACATCTTTTAGTTGGCATGTATGCCAGTGCATGGAAGAGCCATAGTTTGGTTCGATTTCATGATTTCCATCAGGTCATAAAGGGTTCATTGATTAGATATCAATGTGTAGAGATCCATCAAAATGAGTTACACTAGACTAGAAGAAAATGAGATATATTAATATTTTGACATGTGGATGTTACATAAGAGAAAGCTTAGTATACCATGTGGAAAAGATATATCATAGTGGGGAAATGTAGTTGTATCATATCTTGGCATTATGAGAATGAAGGGATTGCTATAATTATTCTTTGGAGGAGATAATCATTTTCAAGGAAAAGGAGAATTGCACTCTAAATTTCATTCTTATTAAAAACTTAAGATTATTAAAAGTAAACCCTAATTTTCCATGCATTCAAGGTTACAAATATTAATGAGGAGAACACCATCAAATCATGGGAATATATATCATCAAAATCATCTATTATCAATGATCTGGACAATTTTATGCTCTCAAACCCTATCTAATATCCATCTCGCCTTCATCATCTCAGTCTAGATATTTAAACTTTTCTTTGACTAAAAGTGTGGTGTAGATATAGTTGTGGTGATCTATTTTTAGTAACAATAGTTGTTGTGCTTAAAATTCTTTAGGATCATGAATTTCTTATGTTCTTGAGAATCAATTGTTCTTATATGAATCTTTTGGTTATTAAAATTATTTCTCTCAAATGATATAGGATAGATTAGTTTTCATCCCTACAATTAATGTTAACACACATTAGATTTTAGATTTAAAATAATCAAGTATCTTGTCTAAGGAGAAAAATTCTTGAGTGGAAAATCAAGCCCACATATCTTAAGCTACCATCCCTAACGATAATAATTCTAATTGATACTTTTGATCAAGTAGTTATCCCCTATTGTGGGAGGGAATTTTTTTTACTGTCAACACCATCTCACCAGCACAAAAAATTATCCACAAAAAATAATATTCCATCTCTCTTTAGATGATGAAAAATACTCAACCAACAAAGCCACATTTCAAGTCAACCCAAATAACGAAGAAGTTGACTACTAGGAAGTCGATATGGAAAACAAGTCAGAAGAAAGGAAAGTGAAGTTAGAGGTTGGGTGAGAAGTCGAGTTGAACAACTCTAGTTGATCCAGGATATTGTATTCAATGACCATTACATGAATTGCATTAAAGAGAATAAATAAAGCTTATGCACATCATAATGAAGAAGACAGAGATATAGATAAAGGATGAGAAATAAGATAATAACGCAAAGCTTGATAATGAAGTTTGTCCCAAGGATGGACTATGTCTACAGCCCCACTTCGAAGTCGAGAGGCATTTATATTATCTCAACAAAAAATTGGCATAAATACATGGATATACCTAAAACATGAAAATATCCTGAAAATATGCTACACAGATGAAAAATAGGATTGCACCAATGGACTCATGGAATGAAATTGTGAAAAAATGACTGTAAAAACATGCAATTCTATCACTGCTCATCCTAGGCCACTCCTGGGCTCTTCGCCTCATAATGCATGCCACTGTAGTCTGCAATTAATCCTTTACCTACATAGGAAATTTCTTACAAAGGAAAAACTCTCTATGGCCAAGGGTAAACCACAACAGACAGGTGTGACTGCATAAATCAACTCAATTCCAACATGTGCTATATAAACTAATGTGCAATACGAGGAAGAATCCTACCTTGATCCAATCGTTTGATTTTGTTCCATCGTTGAGCACTTTGACCCAAAGCTTTACACCTACAAGAAGTTCTCAACAAACTAGAAATGCAAGTATATAGTGATACCACATGGTGCCTTTTGGGGGTGCCATGTGTCACTTTCCAATTGGCCCACATGGCCACCAAAAATGTCAACTATGCATGTCATGTGTCAACCCCTGTGTGGTGCCATGTCGACATGCTAACGTCACCATGATGTCATGATGACATCACCCCTGCATGGTTGATTGTTGATGTCACCTGTATGGATGTTGATGTCAGTGTTGACTTTGAATAGGGTTGACCACAACTTTGATTGGTCATATATTCTTCATTCAGACTCTGTTTCAAGTGTCATTCACAACATTGGAAAATTCATGATGAGCTCTTCGATTTGGTGCCATTTTTTTCCAAGTTTCAAGGAATTTGAATTTGTTACCTTTTAGATCCTCCTCGATCATTCCTTCCCACTAAGAATATTTTAGGCCTCCAAAATCCTTATCAATCAATAGATAGTTGAGGGAATTGCTCCCTCACTTTATCCTTCTCAATCCACCATGATTTGATTGGATGTGTGCACTTAAGGCCCACTTGAAGATATTCAACATCTCCCTTGCGTGAATTCCTGGTTCTTCTTTCCAAGATGATATATTCCTTTAAATCATCCATGTAATCAGGAGAAAACTCATCCACTGAAGGTACTGAAACACTCTCTCTTTAATCCAAGATCATTGGAGGCTCATAAAAGTTTAGGTTCTCTACATTTACAACTGAGTATATCTTCATATATGGTGGTAGATCTAGGTATATATAGTTTCTTTCCTTCACCTTTCAACCTATATCTTTTGATGTGGAGCCACATTTGATTTCCCACTTGAAACTAGTGATCAACTATGTGTTTGTCATGACAAGCTTTGTATTTCTCCTTAATATTTTCCAACTATTCCCGAACTATCTGGTGTACCTTTTGAATCCTTTGGATGAACTTCCAGGCTCTGTCTTCATCTCTTTGTTCACTTGAGTCAACATCTTTTCCATATTTCAAGTCCAAGAGAGTATTAGGTAGATACCCAAAACATGTCTCAAATGGTGACCTATGCATGGAAGAGTATAAGGATTGGTTGTATGCATGTTGCACATATTGTATCTAGTCATCCCACATTTTGGGATGTTTGTTGCAGTAACCTCATAAAAAATGAACCATTGTTTTGTTAACTACATATGTCTATCCACCGGTCTCTAGATGGAAAACATTACTCCTATTCATCTTGGTGTCCATCATTCTCCACAACCTTGTCCAAAACTCTCTAAGGAATAAAGTGTCTCAATCTAAGATAATGGATGTGGGAAGTCCAAAGTAGATTGTTGAGTTAAATATATGCTATCTATTTCGACATTAAATTTTCAACCTGGGGCTCGTAAGCTTTGAGGTGCTAGCACTATATGTGAAGGTCTAGAGCTCCAATCTAGCAGTTTAATCTAATCTAATCTAATCTAATGCCAATAAAATCAAATAATGAAGAGCTTATCTATCGTCTGCAATGACAGAGAATGTCACGATGGCATATTATCACTACTTATAATTCAAATGGAATCAATTCAATGTTAATTTATATGGATATATCCAGAGTATAAACAAGACATTCTACTGAAATCTTTGCAATTGAGAAATATCAATTGATTAAGTACATATCTTTACATTAACATAATCCATAAATAGTATTCAGAGGAGATTCAATATTAGCACTATCATATCACACCAAGACTGGAAATATTCTAGTATAGAGGTAATAAACTATGCAGCCTTACAGAGATTAGTTTTTAAACCATAACTTAAAGAGTCATAAAATACTATTATATATATTGTTTAAATGACCAATCTGCAAACTAGAATACAATTTATGTGAATGAAAAGAAAAAGATATATGTATATATGAACAATGAAATGATCAAGATCATATATGTAGCTATGAAATACAATCTGAGTAGATAACCAGTATGAAATAGTTATATGTCAGAAAATATACAATTAGATGGAAAATCATAAGAAATCTGTAAATTAGATAAAAATGTATGAATATGAATACACAACAATAAAAAGTACAAGCAACCCGTAAATTAATAAGAAACCTGCAAAAGAGAGTTAGATGAAAAAATATGAATACACAACAAATAAAAATGATACACAGACCACTGGTAGGCCCCCTAGGTATTCGTGGTACTAATCCAATTCAATAGACAATCATGATCAATGCATTAGCTTATATTAACAACATAATCGATTTTATATAAGAGGCGAATTCAAAATAGTGATTATATCATTATCTGTTTTTGGTCTCAGAGAGAGTTCCAATATTTATAGATTTTTTAGAAATATCTGAGAGGTTGACCACTAAAAGCGTCAACACTCTCCTACAACACAAAATCATTAAAAATTAATAAAAGACAATATCTTCTTAACAACTCGTGCACTCAAAATAGAGGTCGAACACAACTATTCAAATCAAAGTAATGAGTTCCATAGCTGGTGGGTTCGAACATGTAAAAAACCCATGTTTAGTATTCGCTAGGAAGAGCCCGCCGATATAACAACCCATAGCTACACTGTGCTCTGAGGGCCAGATCGAGGGTCGGATAGAGGGTCAGATCGAGGTCTGGATGGAGGTCCGGATCTATCTGATATAAATTCGGCTACCAAATGAAGGGCCATGAACTAATCTCAATTTGTCCATAATTTCAATAAAAGGCTTACCTCGGACCTAATTAGGCATATTTGGCACAAAACCCATGTGTCGTATTTTTCTGATTCAACTTCATTCTCCCAAAAATTGAGCTCGAAGTTCACTACCTGGAAAAGAGTGTGATGGAACAAAGATTATTCAATTGATATTTCAATGATGATTTTTTTTAATAATGTATATAGTGAATGCATTCCCCGTGATATCCATTGCTTTAGTTGTTCGTTGGATTGTATAGCTATATAAAACAAGAAGTTCATAACACTAAGTTTATCATCTACAAATTAGTTAAAACCATGTAAAATACATTAAAAAGTATAAACTCACATCATTTATTTTTAATTCTTCTAATCAATGTATTTTAAATAAATGGTATGTTTTAAATGGAAAAGGGAATGGATTATAGTCAAATATGATGATAAAATAGTGAAATGAAGTGAAATAAAGGAGGTATTTTAGGAGCCCATCATGGACCCATACATGCTGAAAGAAAAGATGAGTAATTTTCTTAGTAGTGATCTTCTTTTTACATGGAATCAAGACACACATCATGATAAACCTATCCACTAATACATACAAGTAGTCATGACCCCCTTTTGACATGGGAAACCCCCCTACAAAATCCATGGAGATACTCTCCCAAGGATGAGAAGGAACATGGAGTGGTGTGTACAACCCCAATTTTCTATTAGTGGCATTACAAATAGACCACATCACATACCAATTTACATATTTGGTTACAATTTCTTTCATTTGAGGCCAATAAGAAAACCTATGTAGATGAGCCATAGTTTTTCCTACCCCAAAATTCCTAGACACAAGAGAAGTATGAGCTTCTTGAATTACATGGAATCTTTCACTTGTAGGAATACATAGATTTCTAAAATGGTAAAGTAACTTTCCCTACAAATGATATTTCTCCACTTGTGCACCATGGATTAGCCTCTCACATACATCTTTGAAGACTTTGTTAATAGCATATTGTTCAACATAACTGACATGAGATAAGGAAGCATTCTTCAAAACAATAGATGAAAAACTAGGAGGTCTAAAAAGAATATCTCCTCGCATGGCATCTACACTGGTCTCAACCTTGAATGGATTTTGAAGGTTAGATAGATCTAGCATTAGTGTGGTGCTAATTGTTTCTCCCAAAGTGTTGAAGGCCATTTTACGTTTTCCTTCCCACTGAAAGACTTATCTCATCTCAAGCATTTCATTTTTATGTAAAGGATCAAAAGCATTAGGAGCATTAGAATTATAATGGTAATTTTTTTTTACAATCGTAAGAACAAGGTTCTTGCAAGTATTTATGGCTCTCTTAATTTGACCTACACCAATAAATAATGGGTTAGATTACATGCTATGAGCTATAAAAATATAGTCCACTCCATCTTTTGTGATATCATGGTATTTGTTCTCTTTTCATAAGAAGATAGCCTTTTTTTCATAAATATAAGGACTCCCTAGAACAATACCACAGATATCGTAAGGAACCACATCAAAATCCACCTCATCTATTAACTTAGAAGCAATAACAAACATCAATATACATTGTTTGGTAACCTGAAGTTTTTCATTGTCATGCACCCAACCAAGAGGGTAAAGTTTCTGGTGAGGTCTTGTGGTTAGCCCCAATTTATTTACAGTCTCTTCAGATATCAAGTTAAGTTGTAATCCCAGGTCAAACAAAGTTTCCACTTTTGTGTTCTTTATCACTACTCTTATGTGGAATACTTCACTTCTTCTTTCATCATTTTCAAGAGATGGAATTGTAGAACTTGAACTAGCATGCAAGGAAAATTTACCTTCTAATCCAACTGTTGTAATCTTCTCTTCATCACCTTAGTTGGAACCCAAGTCTTGTTGCACTATAGAAATGGTTTTCTTCTTCCTTTTTCCACCAAATTTCTTTGGTATTAACTCTGGATGAAACTGCCAACAATGCTCATAATTGTTCTCATCTTTCTAGCAATGAGTGCAAGATGATTTTTCTCCAACTTTCTTTATTGTAGCAATCCTCTTATCCTTTCCTTTTCCTTTCCTTTTTAAATGGTTTTATGAATTCTTGTGATCTTCTCGTACATTCTTCCGCCTGCTTTCAGGGTGAGTTGCTTGCACACACACCTCATCTAAATTTGTGGTATTAAACAACAACAATATATGATAAATGTAACTGTGAAGTGCACCAATATATTTCATCAAAGTTTCTAGAGAATCTAAAGGAACATTCAATGCAAGTTCCTTTTTTCTAAACTCCTCTAAGAAACTATGAACACTCTGACCTTTGCCCTATCTTAAATTTTTACATTCCATCATGGCCTTTTGAGCATGAC
>ML782573.1:282765-296576 GCA_009831015.1 Picea engelmannii
TGATTGCACTAGTGGACTCATGGCGCGAAATTGTGCAAAAATGACTGTCAAAACATCCAATTCTATCAGTGCTCATCCCATGCCCCTCCTAGACTCTTTGCCTCATAATTCATGCCATTGCATTATGAAATTAATCCTTTACCTACAAAGTAAATTGTGTCATTGTACGACTTTTGTATGTGGACCTCCCCAAGCAGATGCACAAACTCATCTTTTAATAAAAAAATTGGGCAAATATTTCAAAAGGGTTGTTACCCCATTTGGTTGGCAGAGACAATAGATAACAATTGGTTAGGGGGAGGTTCAAGGTTCAAACCCCACGGACCCCCCATTTTGGGTTCATGTTTATAACTTAGTTCAAATACAGTTTTAACATTATATTATAATACAATACCCCCGTATATATTAGGTACATCGTTATAACCCCCGCCAAATTTGGTACCAAAGATAAATGTGGGTGCCAATTCTTGATGTGAAGGGTGCACATATATGGGTTTGAAATTTTTTTTGATCATCTATTTTATGTTTGAATGTGGCCTCCATGATGTGGGCCACCGGCCAGTCCGGTCATCAAGTCTGGTGGCTATTTATATATTTTTTTGAACTTTCAGTTTCGGGCCCTCATTGCGAATATCAGGGCTGGAATATGGTTCCGTGTGATTGGGCCACATGGTATCCTGTCATTTTCCACCTGCATGTATTTATATTCCTGCATTTAATATGATCGGAAGGCCACATGGTGTCTCTTGGGTGCTTCCATGTGGTGCCTCTTGGGGTTGCCACATGTCACCTTCCAATTGGCCCATGTGGCCACCAAAAATACCAATTGTGCATGCCACGTGTCGACCCCTAGGTGGTGCCACATTGGCATGCTAACATCAACATGATGTCATCCTGATGCCAACCCTATATGTTTGACTATTGATGTCACCTGTACGAATGTTGATCTCAGTGTTGAATTTTACTAAGGTTGACCTCAACTTTGACTGGTCATATCTTCTTCATTCAAACTCTGTTTGAGGTTTCATTCATGCCATTATAAAGGTTTCAATGAGATATTTGAATTGGTTCCATTTTTTCTGAGTTTAGAGGACTTAAAATTTTTGTCCTTCTAAATCCTCCTAGATCACTAGTTAACCAAGGGAGCCAAATCGAGCAAATGAAAACCTATTTGAAATGGGGAAGATTTTTTCTACTAGAAATGATTTTTGGTCAAATGAAGAAGAGGAATTAGACCAAAGGAAAGCCTAGTCGGAAAGGATTGACTCAAGTTAAAATCTAATAGTTAAAAGGAGAATTCAATGACCAACTATGAAGGGAAAACCTTTAAAAGTCATATTTGGAAATCAATAGATGAGGAGAAAGTATGAAGGGAGAATTTGATAACCAATGGTGTGTAAAAACATTTCAAGGATGATTTTGGTGACCCATGACATACAAAAAAACCTAGGGGTTATTTTTTTATCCCACAATAAAGAAAAATGCCCAAGGAGTTGATTTTCATATTCAATAGTGGAGAAAAATGTATTGGGTGAATTTCGTAGCTAACAAAATTGTAAAAAGGTGCATTTGGCTAATGGGTAGTTAATAAACACCCAAACAAACCAAAATTTCAAATTATAGTTTGTATATAACTTATGGGTAAAGGAAAACACCATGGAAACATAGATAACATGAAGCACAACCTACAAGAAAGGTGTGGACATCGCCTAGTGAAAAACTCAACTCTAGGACTTAGAGAAAATCCCCAATGACTCTTAAAGTGAAATTAGAAACCCCCAAGTAAATAGAAATGGATCAAGAAGGAGGGTCATCCATTTCCAACTTCAAAATCAGTGTAAGGGTATGGATAAAAAAAAATTGTCTGGCTTACTAACCCATTGGAAATTACATCTAAAAATAAATGAAATTGATCCCAATTGGCATGGATTCCTTGTTACCAAAACAAAACAAAAACCACCATTAATGTTTAGTGCACACCATTGTCATTAAATTATTGTGAAAACAATTCCACCCATAGACAAATAAATCCATATCTAGAAAATAAACACACACATAACTCAGAGTTTAGCCTAGAAACCCAAACGGGAAAACCATCATTCTTTTGGCCACAACTAGGCTCTTTATTATTCAACAATGGGAAAGTTGCATGCTCTTTGGTTCATCTCCATGCTTTGTAATGACATATGGGGAGCCTCTCTACATCATTCACAACCAAATAACCCCTTTCTCATTTTTGGGAAACATGATATAGAATACTGAGTCAAATGGGGGGATAGATCGAAGGTTAGGCGTCAACAACGCTTCAAATTCTCTCCAAAAAGTTTCTACTTCTTTTCCTTGTTGTTTCTCATTTATCCCATGTGAAAAAGGTCTCATGAATGTCTCATTATTTGTTTATGTACAGAAATTTATTTCCTAACTTTACATACTGTAGGGACCAAAAATTAACAAAGCCAAAAAATTCATAAAATTAAACATAAAATTTCTTTCAGTTCCTAAGAAATTCATTAATCATCGTATAATATTTAGCAGAAAATTAAATTTATCCATAGTATGAAATAAATTTCATAATCATCCACATAACCCAGCAAATTCATAATTAAAAATACCTCTGCCTGATGATATATCCTGTTGATGTGGTTGTCCTCTCTGTTGCTTTGACCAAACCCTGCCCAAACCAACTAACCACCCAGCCAGCTAGGAGCATCCTGTCCTGCTCCCTAGCTCCAGGATACTGTAAGGAATCCTAACCCCCATGCCAAAAACCCCCAGCAACCTGGTACCCCCTACGATGGTTCACCAAAACCCCAAAACCAAACTCCCAACACCAGAAAAATATGCAAACCAGAAATGCAGTCCTCTCCTCCAAAATAATTCTTCCTCCCCAAATTTTCATAATAATCTCCCGTAGGACTCTTCCGCGTCATATCTCCCCCCATCCACCGACTCCCTATCCTCCATTAATTACCTTATCCTCCCCATTATTACCTTATCCCATGCCTTTATTACCTTATCCTTCATTTATTACCTTATCCTCCATTTAATGCTTCCTTTCCCCCCCTGCATACATAAAGTCTTATTATTAATAATTTAAAGTTATTAATCCCCTTTAATTTATTACTCAAATCTTTAATGAGTCAATTAATTAATTAATTAATCATCAACAGATATGAACAATTGATTAAAAAATAATTAATTAATTAATATTATTAAGAAATAATCATTGTTTAACTAAAACATATTAGGACAGTCAGATTATCTAATTAATTATACTTAATAAACCCTATGCAACTATTTAACTAGGGTTGTTACACATACATTACGTACAAAATTGGACATCAATCATGATGGCATGGGGTCCTTCATGCCAACAAGTTGATCTCCTTGCTCGTCCATATCCTTTAAATTTGCATGTGTTAATCAAGAGCCCATGATGATAGCCAATTGTTCTTTTTGTATTAGATTCAGATCAAACCTCCTCATTGAGAGGATTTTTATCCCCAAAAGTTTCCAAGGATAGATGAGGGAACTTGATTCAATTTGGTTCCTCTCAAAACACTTTTCCTTCCTTGGAGTATGTCCTTTGAGGCCAATCTTCCACATTTCTTGTTATCCTTTGCAATTTCCTCCCACCTTGTGTTGTAGCACTATGTATTCCTTCAACTCCTCAAGACCATGAGGTGCAAAGTTTTCCATGGTAGGAAGAACTTGATGTTCTTTCTCCTCATCTAGCATGGAAAGTTTGAACAATTTAAAATATTCCACGTTCAACATTGAGATGGTCTGCATATAAGGTGGAATTTTTATCCTGAAGTTGTTTTCGTTAAACTAATCAATGATATCAAGTGGTCCATATCTAAGATGATTGAGTTAATTTTTTTCTTCTTGTAGTCATTCCTTTCATAGGTAGAGCCACACTTTGTCTCCAACTTAGAATTTGTGATCCTCCATGTGTTGAACATGCCTGAATTTGTACAACTATTGGCTCTTGTCAAGCTACTCCCGAACCCTTAGATGTATCTCCCTAGTCATGTCCATGAATGATATTTTCCTTTTTTACTCTTCTTGAAGCTCTGCTTATTCCTTCTCTTGTCCATACACGATATCAAATGGTGAAGGAGGTAAATAACCAAAAAAAATCTCCAAAGGAGACTTATTGGTGGAGGAATGAAGTGCTATGTTGTAAGAGTGTTGAAAGTAAACTAGCTACTCATATCAAGGATTTTGATGTTTGATGTTGTATCCTCTCAACAATTGCATCAACGTTGTGTTAACAACCTTATTTTTTCCATCAGTTTGAGGATGGAAGGTAGTGGTGATCTAGAATATATTGAGAACTACATGAAAGAAAATATATAGCAAAGAAAAAAAAGACATATTGCAAGAAACAAAATAATACAGTTAAACTCATATTATATTAATGACTATTTGGAATACAAAAGACTGTAAAATGCAAATCACACAAGCTAGTTTGAATGGTGGTAGGTTATCTTTGAAGAGACATATGTGTCAACTATCCTCATTCACAAGAATATTCTTATGAAGAGGATCAAAATACCTTTTAACATAATGCATCAATAAGAAAACTCTAAATATCCAAAACCCCAACCCTATAAGATGAACACTAAAAGGTTTGTGGCCTCGATGTGATTCGTTGATACATCAACTTCTCGAGGGAACACATTTTTCATATGATCTCCATTCAGAGTGCTTGGTATCCCATCATAAAGTTCTATACAAGAAGTATGCATTTTTTTTAACCTAGAATCAACCTTTGGATACATGTTAGGCGTTGTTATGCCAAAAGCAAGTCATTTAGGGTCTCAAAATGGACTCGGAAGTTTGGGACCCAAAAAACTGTATAAAAATTTCCAATATGTGAAACCATTCTAAATTAGTAGAACATGTGTGTGGCCACCAATATCCACAGGGATCAATCCTCTCCCCTTAGGAATAAATGGTCCCCATTGTGTCAATTTCCTCCATCATATGGGGAAACTATTATTGAATCTGAATCTTAGTGACCACTTTCCCTAGTGAAGAAGCGACATTGCTTTGATGACCTGATAGAGTTGTATGTTCTATTGGAGGGTTCCCTTCACCTTGGTTTCCAATTGCTCAACCATGCCCAAAGTGTTCAGGAGAGGTGGAAAATATGGTTGAAGTAGTTCCACATTAAATACGGTATGCAAGCCAAGGAAAGGGGGAATACTTAATTCAAAATCATTATCACCCACAACCTTGGTGATGTTTTAAGGCCCACATAAGAGTTGGAGGATATTTTGATGGGGCCATATGAGGTTCTCTTTCTGCAAATGCAACCATACCTTGTTCCCCACCTAAAACTTGTGAAATACCCAATGTTGATTATGGAATTTCCTGTACTTGGCATTGGTTTTATGAAAAATATCATGAACCTATTGTTAGATTTCCTTGATTCCTTCAACAAATGTGGATGCTTGATCAACCTTGGTCTAAGCATGGGAGGACTTTTCTTGTGCAGCTGGAATGGGAAAAACTATTTCAATGAGAGCTAATGACTAGAAACACAAGAACATATTAAAAGGGTTGTGGCCAATAGAGTCGTGTAGGGATATATTGTAGCTATGTTGAACATAAGGAAGGTTCTCATCCCATGTGTTTGTATTTTTGGAATTGTACATTCTCAAGATATGAATAATAATATTGTTGACTACCTTTGTTTGTCCATCAGTATGTGGGTGGAAGGAAATCGATTTCGTCATCTTATTTTCCATAATTGACTTTAATATAGACTAGAAATTACTTGAGACTTATTTTCTCGATATGAAATAAAGGTTTGAGGGCTCCCAAAATGAACCCAAATAGGTTCAAAGAAAATCTTAGTAGTGACCTCGCCTATGATACTCTTCTTTCAAGGTTCCAAAACTACCATCTTAGAGAATATATCAATGACCACGAAGACACACTCATTACCATGCTTGGTTGAAGGTATACCAGAAATGTAAACCACGGAGATGGACTCCCAAGGTGTATAATAAGTAGGAAGAGGGGTGTATATACCCTATTTCTTGAGGGAAGGTTTCGAATTGGCATAGGAATTACATGATCTAATATACTTTCAGACATCTTCGGCCAACAATTTTGTTTACAATACTACCATTATGGTTTCCATGTCAAAGTGTCTTGTCTCCTAAATTTACTAAGATTCCTAAATCAACTTTGCATGCTTGCTTCAAGGAACACATAGATGGATCAAGTGGAATAACAATTCGTCCTAGAGATGAAAGTATGGAATTGATTTTCCTACATTCAATGTCTGATAAGTAGCATGAAATTCATAGTCACTATTGTATAAATGTGGCCACCTAGATGTCTCATGCCCATATGAGTTAATAATTTTGGTTAGTGCCACAACCCGAGGTCGAATGAGGTAGTCTGTAACATGGTTGGTGCTTCCTTTCTTGTACTTGATGTTTAGTGTAATTTCTCTAGGTACATGGACCACTTCCGATGGTGGTCATTCTGTAACTTTCGCTATGCTTGCATGAATTGCATAGGCCTGTGATGAATGTGGATGATAATTTTCTTTCCTAGAATTTAATGATTCCACTATAGACATGCCTACATGATGGAGTACATACAATTTTCATAGGTGGGGTATTTGTGAACATCACCAGATAGTGTTTCAGTGTGATAGGACATTAGATGCTCATGCTAAGTGAGGATTGCATCGATAACATAATATGAAGCATTTGTATCAACCTCAAATGGTCATTGCAGGTCTGGTAGAATTAGGATTGGTGCTAAGTAGGGGAAGAATTTCAAATCCTTGAATGATTCCTATTGTGAAACAACACAAAACAACTTGGACTTGGCTCCACCCATGGTCATCTGGCTTAGGGTCCAATCTATATGAGATAACCCCATCAAAAACCTATAGTAGAAGTTGGAAAGGCCCAAGAACCTATAGATATTAGTCATTTTCTTCGAGAATGACCAATCACAAATGACTTGGATCTTGGTGGATCCACATGCACACCCTGATCATTCATGATGTATAAAAGACATTGAATTCTTTGTATGTCAAAGGATCACTTCTCCAAATAGTCATATAACTTATGTAGTCCCAGGGTGCCCAATACTTGCTAAATATACTTCAAATGTTCCTTCCATGTTTTTCTAAGGATGAGGATGTCATCTAGATACATGAACATGAAGGATTTTGTGAATGACTGCAATATATCATCCATCATTCGCACGAATGTGGTTCGACAATTAGTCAAGTTGAAAGGCATTAAGAACCACTCGAAGAGATCTTCTTTAGACTTGAAGGTTTTCTTCCATACATCAGTTTTATCAATAAACACCTGGTGATATCCTAACTTCATATTAGTCTTATTGAGAAATTTGGTGGCCTTGAGATGATCTAGAATATTTCCAATCGGAGGGACTAGAAACCAATTTTTTATTGTGATATTGTGTAGGGATTTGTAATAAATACAAAGTCACCATGTTCCATCCTTCTTCTCTACCAGAACAATTAGGCTCCCGCAAGGTGATGAGCTTGGTCTAATGTGTCAATTTAGAATTAGCTCTTGGATATGGAATTTGATTTCTTCATCGTCCATAACATAGCACCTATACATAGGTATGTTAGGCATAGGATCACTAGGTGTTAAATCAATTGGTTTATTTAACTGACAGTGAAAAGAAACCCCAATAGGTGAGGAAAATATGTCTTTGTGCTCTTCTACTATATTTTCAACCTTCTTCTGTTGTGTAGAGAGACCTCACAAAGAGCTTTTGGTGGTTGTAGTGACCTTCCATTTTCCTTCTGAATAGACCATAAAGAGGAAAAATCCCCAATTCTGAGAGACCACCTTTCTACATTGCTTTGCAGAGATCAAAGAGATCGCAGTAGTTCATATTTCCTATGGTACCCTATAGAATTGACCCCCCAAATTAATATTGACAATATGGGGACTATATTCATAAATAGGATGATGCTTCCACATATATGGTTGTCCTAAAATTGTTGGATTACTGAGAGGGGGGTGAATCAGTAATAAAGAAATTTAATCATTTTTAACCATATAATCCAAGTGTTATATCAATAAATAATTATAATTCAATAACTATAGAATAAATAAGCAATGAACAATCATACACATACACAGTACACCAGTGTTTTATGTGGAAACCCAAATCGGGAGAAAACCACATAATGCTTTTTCTTATATGTCTTGAAGAATTACATTCATTGGAAGCACCAACTTCCTTTGTTTTCTAGCTGCAACTATAAGGAGGCTCCAACCCCCTAGTTTCTCAGGCTATAACCTGAGAGAAGATCCAACTCCCCAATTCTCTGGCTACAACCAGAAGGAAGCTACAACCCCCTATGTTCTCTGACTACAACCAGAAGGTGGATACAACCACCTGTACTTTCCCTGTCCAACCGCCTTGAAGCAGAAGTAGAATAATGGAACCACTGTCACACTATCACTGTGATATATATGGCTATAAAACTGTACAAATAAATATGAACCATGCATCAACCATGGATCAACCTGTACCTCAACCCGGTACCATAAACAAGTGCATCAACTATGCACCAAACTATACCAAACAACCTGTACCAATCATGTGTCAACTACTCATCAAATATGACCCATTAATATGTACCAACATCATCAACTATACACCTCATGCATGTGCCAACTCATCAACTACTTGTCTCAACCATGTACCCAACATGTACCTCAACCAAAAATCCTCATCAATTTCATCATCCAAATATGATTTGTAGCTCTGTAATAGACCTAGTGTATATGATCACATTCCTATAAACCTTCCTTAACTTTAACAACAAGAGACTAGCATTTTCATCAAACTTTTCTTTAGTCTCACATGCCTAGTTTTGTATTAGTCAACAACCCTAACTTGGAGTAATCATAACTTTGAAAATGTAATGTATAAAGATATGAAACTCATACACAATGTTCTTCAGTGTGCTTTATGCAATTCAACCAAGTGTCACTACTTGTTACCTCTCATAAAAGGATTTATAGCAAAAATGGCATACCTTGCTGAATTTAGGCTTATTCTAGAGAGCGACCTTGTAGAGAGTTCCCCGCATGGAATATTTGTTGAATTGATCAGAAATTGTTACAAAGCATACTATAGATGATACCCTAACCAATACATTTGATTGAACAGAATTTGGATCTGTTATGAAGAAGTTATGGTGTTTTTACCTGAAACACCTGTTTTTGACTAGTTCCAGGACTAGCCACAAACCCTATTTTCCACGGAGTGTAACGCCCAAAATACAATGAACCAAAAGAGGAATTTTTTACCACAGCTACGTGGATATGTTTTTGCAATGGAATAGAAATTTCACGGTCTGAATCATTATATAAAAATAATTATAGAGAAAATGGTGAGATGACATGTAAATAACATACCTTAGAAAGCACCATCAAAAGAATTTATCCTTCCTTGCATTTCAGCCTTCTTTTCTTCACCTTCCCTCAGAATTTCGGCTTATATATCCTTGGTTACCCCATACACCTATAGATATTCAATATGTTGAAGTGTGTCTTAAATGAGAGAGCCTTTCCTCTTATTTATACTATCCAAGTAGCTTCCTTAAAAACATCTTCTAGGTCACTTGGCCCCACTTTCCTTATTTTAAGGTTAACCCACTTATAATTTCTCTATTAAATTTATTATTGAAATAATTTATTTTGTATTCACTTTGAATTATAATACACTCATTACTTCACTTTATTATTTACCTTTTAAAACCTCTTAAACCACTTTGACTACTTTGACCTTTTGGGGCTTCTAGAGGACATATGAGGGTCCTTCAACTTCGTAAGGCCATAACTCTCAAACCGTGAGGAGTTATGTGATGTTCCACATACCACAAGAAATGGAATGACATGTACTATACATATAGAGTATTATTATCTGAAAATATATCATAACTCATACCGCTATCCATCAAACAAACTTGAGTCCATTACCCAAACCTGGGGTCTCCAACTTCTCATGGCCATAACTCTCTAACCGTGAGGAGTTATGTGACGTTATATATACCACCAAAAATGGAATGACAAGAAATATTCTTCTAGGATAGTATCCCTGACAAATTCACTGTCCTTAATCTCATTATTCCACAATTGAGCATGGGTTCTCTTACTCCGCAAAGTGTCTTCCCATGAGGGCTTTCACCAAAAGGGGACCACTTTGGAGTTCATCCATATTTACTTATTATAAACCATGAAAAAACAATAATGAGTCTTATTTACATCAAACAATATTGGGTCCATTACCAAAACCTTAGTGCTATGGGATTTCTTCAAGGGTTGAAATCAATGACAACCAACCTTAATTAACAATCTCCCCCTTTGGCATTGATGGAAACACTCTAATGCAATATTGAAATCATATCACTCATGATCCCCCTGAAACCATGCCTCTATCCTCTGCATATGATAAATATGCTCCCCCTAGAACCATGCCTCTGTCCTCTGCATCTGATAAATCTGCTCCCCCTGGAACCATGCTTTTGTCCTCTGCATCTGATAAATATCTCCCCCTTTTTCATCAATGGCAAAGGTATCTTTCAATCTGGGGCTGATCCCCCTAATTGAACTTTCCTCTTATGGTGCTTCCTCATGTACATATAAGACATATAAGATAAGTTTTGAAAAATCATTCAAAAAGAATTCATTTTGGAGTAGAAATAACTCCAAGTCTTTGGTGAAGATATTCAAAGGCTTCCCATGGAAGTGGTTTTGTAAATATGTATGACACTTGTTCTTTTGTTCCCACATACTCAATTTTGATGTTCTTTTCTACAACTTGTTCTCGTAGAAAGTGATACTTGATTGGAATGTGCTTCGTCTTGGAGTGCATCACCGGGTTTTTTGAGAAACTGATGGCACTTGTATTATCACAATATATTGGAATGGGCTCATCATACTCAACCTGTATATCTGTCAAAGTTTGTTTCATCCAAAGAACATGTGTACAACATGCTTCTACTGCAATATACTCTATCTCGGTTGTAGATAGAGATACTGATGATTGTTTCTTTCTCAGCCATGATACTAAACACTCACCCAAGTAGAATGTTTCTCCACTGGTGCTTCATCGGTCATCAATACAGCCTACCCAATCTGCATCTATGTAGGAAATTAGTGATAGATCCTTTCCTTTTGGATACCATATCCCAAACTCTTTTGTTCCTTTGAGATATCTGAAAATCCTCTTCACTGCTACTACATGTGATTCCTTTGGTGCTGCTTGAAATTATGCCACATGTCCAACTGCTTTCATTACATCTGGTCTTGATGTTGTCACATACAATAGGCTTCCATTCATTGACTTGTATTTCCTTTTATCTGTAGACTTTGAATCATCATATTTGCTCAACTTGCAACTAGTTTGCATGCAAGTGACAACTGGTTTGCAATCTTCCATTCCGAACCTCTTTAGCATTTCTTTGATATACTTGGTTTGAGAAATAAAAATTCCTTGGTTTCTTTGATGTAT
The DNA here is from genome assembly GCA_009831015.1 of Picea engelmannii. Taxonomy (NCBI): domain Eukaryota; kingdom Viridiplantae; phylum Streptophyta; class Pinopsida; order Pinales; family Pinaceae; genus Picea; species Picea engelmannii. The sequence goes on from ML782573.1 coordinate 294,313, forward strand.
CTGAAGTCCCAGAAAGAAGGATAGTTCTCCAAGTAGCGGCATTTCAAATTCTTTTTTCATATCTTTTGAAAAATTTTGGCTTAGCCTGTCAGCATCACTACCAAAAATAATATCATCAACATAAACTTCAATTAATAAAATATTACCTTGACTTAACTTGATGTAGAGGTTGTTGTCTGCACTTCCTTTTCTAAACCCTGCCTGCTACAGATACTTATCCAGTCTGGAGTACCATGCTCTAGGATCTTGTTTTAGACCATAAAAGGCCTTGTTTAATTTACACACATAATCTGTGTTCTCTGACAAATGAAATCCTTTTGGTTGTTCAATGTAGACTTCTTCTTCAAGTTCCTCATTCAAGAAAGATGATTTTACGTCCATCTGATATACTTTAACATTTTTGGAGCATGCATAAGCTAAAATCAAACAGATTGTTTGCATTCTGGCAATTGGGGAAAATGTCTCTTCAAAGTCGATTTCTTCAATCTGAACATATCCTTTACATACCAATCTAGCTTTGTTCCTTGTAACCTATTCATATTCATTCAATTTATTCCTGAAAATCCATTTTGTGCCAATCACATTCTTATTTTTTTGGTCTTGGAACCAATTCCCAGGTGTCATTTTTCTCTATTTGATCCAATTCTTCATCCATGGCCTTATTACAAAATTCATCCTTGTTGGCTTCTTCAAAACAATTTGTTTCAATTGTAGATAAGAGTGCTAGGTGTGTTTTTTCTGGTGAATGAAATCTTCTTCTAGTCTCAACTTCTGCATATTTGTTTCCGATAATATGATCTGAAGGATGATTCTTTTGTACTCGTTTACTGGGTGTCTTTTGGAGACACTTATTGAATTTTCTCTTATGCGTATGTCGGATTCTCTTCATTTTCCTCTTTGTTGGCAGCCAACCCATTTTTTTGATTGCTCTCAAAAAGATGCCTACACCCCTTGTCGTGCTATGACAAATCATTGTCGCATTGTGCTTTTAGACATTCGTCTCATTTTTTGCGACAATTACGATTCAATTTCGTTTTAGTTTTCACAACTGCAAGTGTGAAAACACTTCTTTCATTGCTTAGATTGTCAATCGTTTTTTGTTAATTTGTTGAAAGACGCTTGATCACTGGTTTATCACATGACTGCTAAAGGTTGTCTCGAACTTATGTTCTTGAGCATTATCTTACCTTGATTACACATTTGGATATATTTGATTGTTAAATCTTTGGGCATAAAAGTTATTGGTCTTGTTCTTATGAAAATTATAATGGATTTGGTCATATTGTTTTTATCCTTGGTTTTGGACTTTCACTCGATTATTATATGAAGAAATTTTGATTGCATGGCTCAAAAGATTGGAATACAAACATATAAAATGTGCATCGAATACATGGACAAATTTATAAGGTATGATAGCAATGGTTCAAGGCGCATGAATTAATCATATTCGACTTTACAAATCGATACTTGACATACTATGTTTGCAAAGTCGGATTATACGTTGAATGTTTCATAAGTCCCGAGCTATGTAAACCCTGTGTTTCAGCGATTGATTGAACGATGGAATTGGCACGTCGGATCAATAGTTAATGCTGGTACTGTGCTTGTTTAAACTTAACACTTGGCACATTATTATCGTATGAGGTGTTGATTCTCACTCGGATGAATGGCACGTAGAGGTGATGATTCACCTGTTGGTTGGTCGATGCATTTGTTTAAATGATTATGGTTTTAACAGCTCTATACGGGTCATTAATGCAATGTGTGGCGATGGTAATCCCACCACCTTCGCACGCATGGAGTTGATTTCGGTCTCGTCGAGCATTCAAACTACTAAAACCCTATCCTATTCACTCTGTGCATTGTTCATTCTGTGTGAACCCTACCATGAACAGAGGTTATGGCTCCTGTTGTGAGGGCCAAACCTAATGGATGCCAAGCGCTGTTGACATTCGATGGTGCATACAGCGACCTTGAAGAATATGGGTGGCTTTCGTTTATAAGGAAGTTCGATCGTTTTAATATCTCTGTTGCTCGGCAATTCGCACTGTCGTTTGATGGTTGCCAGGCCAAAGTTGGAGATGTCCAGCTTGAAATCACCGAACAATCTCTCAGCCTAGCAACTAGTCTGCCTGTCAAGGGACAAAGATGGTCCAAAAGCTACAAAGTAAACGATGTCCCGTGGACACTGTTGTTTCGGTCTCGGACAATGAGGTCGTGCAACAAAGGTTTACCTGCGAAGATGTTGAAATCCCGCTGGTATG
>ML782573.1:309636-346636 GCA_009831015.1 Picea engelmannii
TGACCTCCTCGTTCTCTTGAGGTGTCAACCTGTATGCTGCCTTATTTGGCAAACTTGCCCCAGGTATGAGGTCAATGTGGTGACTCACACTCCTCATCGGTGGCAACGAACGAGGTAGTTCGTCCACGATGATATCAACGAACCCTCCCAGTAGTTGTTGAATCTCCTCTGGCAAGTCATCCATTCTCGTGCTTGTCAAGACAACTCTCGGCTTCCTGACAACAAAGAATTGTGGATCCTCATCTTTCTCCAGCTCTGTGAGAAGCTCCTTCCCACTCATGAGAAGTATCGTGCTGCTAACTTCTGGTTTCACTTCTTTATCCTTCATCGGAAACAACGTATGGGTTTTCCCATCCTTCTTCAAGGTATATGTGTTCATCCTCCCATCATGAACAACATGTCTGTCAAACTGCCATGGTCTTCCCAATAATACATGACAAACATCCATGGGAATGACATCACACAAGATTTCATCCCTATATTCACCCATTTTAAAATTTACCAAGCATTGTTTTGTAACACGTACCTGGTGTCCTTTCTGCAGCCATGTCACCCTGTATGGACTCAGGTGTTTGCGCGTCTTCAACTCCAATTTCTCCACCATCTCGGTCGAAACGAGATTGTCTGTGTTCCCACTGTCCACTATGACCTTGCATTTCCAGCCCTGGGTCTTGCAAGTCGTCTGAAACAGTCGACATCTCTGAGCGGTGTCCTCTACCTCCTTCTCAGGTTTCAAGAGAACTTTATGTACTGTCAGTGACTTCCCACTTCCAGTGTCTTCATCCTCGCCCTCAACATCACGCTTCTGCTGCGCCTCAGTGATGTGATCTCTTCCTCTGTCCACCTTCCTCTCCAGACAGTCTACGACTTTGTGTTCGTCTTTACCACATGTGAAACATGTGATCACTCCTCCTCGACCTCTTCCTCTACCTCGGGTACGAGGAAATGTGTTGGTGTCAGCATATCCACCCTGCTGATCTTCTTGTTGTCTCCTCGGCTCAGAATTTTGCTGTCTCTGCTGTGAGGTTCCACCTCTCTCAGCTCTACCCTGAGGCCTCTTCCAATCCTCCTTGGGCTTCTGTGTTCGCTCTTGAACAACATTTTTTCCTCTAGGCTGGCTTCTGCCTCGGCCTCGCTGACCTTGCTTGTGGCTCAACTTTTATTTGGCTTTTAAAGCCATCTGGTAAGCATCCTCAACTGTGCGGACAGTAACCATGCTCAACTCGTCCTGAATGTCATACCTGAGACCATTCAGATATCTCGCCACCTTTTCGTCATCACTCTCCCGATGACCAGCTCGAGTGTTGAGCCTGTAGAACTCCTCGGTGTACTCCTTCACCGTCATCAACTTCTGCCTCAGGTTCTGCATGAGCCTGAATAGAGTGATCTGGTAGTCCCTCAGAATAAACTTCTCCTTTATCTTGGCGATCATCCGATCCCAGCTCTTGATCTTCTGTTTTCCCTTGGAACGTCTGTCTACTTGCAGCTCGTCCCACCATAAGGCTGCGTGTCCCTTCAGCTTGGTGACAGCATGCCTCACCTTCTTGTCCTCTTCGATATCTTCGTAGTCGAAGTAGGTGTCGAGTGCTCGGATCCAATCCAACAACTCTTCAACATTTAGACTTCCCTCATAGGCGGGAATATCCATCTTTGTCTTCGAGCTCATCCTCGAAATGGCTTTTATCAACCTCTCGGTTGAAGCATCTTCTGCTGTGACTTCTTCCGCGTCGTGTCCAGCTTCCTCTTCAATCTCAGGATCGCTGAACTCCCCTGCATCGGCTCCACGCCTTTGGGTAGTCTCCATATCTTCGAGTCTCGCCCTGAGATCTCGTATTTGGCGTTCCATTTCGGCATTTCCTGCTGGATTCCCTGCTTGCCTACCCCTTCTTCGCGCGTCCCTGTCCTCACGATCAGGTGACTGCCTTTCCCTCCTGGGCGGCATTATACCTCTTCTATCTCTGCTTCAGAAAGCAAAAGGTATTCCTTCTCTAATACCACTCTGACGCAACCTGCCCCTCAATAGACGGTCGCACCACCAGGACCTCCACAAACCTCGGCCCGAAGATCCCAAGCTCTTCCAACTCCCTCGGGAGTCTTCTACCCACAGTTATAATTCCACGCGATCCTCCCTTCGGAAATCGGGGGATCGGGTCTCGCGATATCACGAGATTTGTGACACTTCTCCCAGTCACTCAACCGCCGAAATCCCGAAAGCCGATAGTCAACAGTCAATCCTCGGGGTATCGCTACTCATGATGCCGAGTCCTTATATTCCAAATCCCCGAGTACTGAAATGTCGATCCACGATGTGAGGCCACTTGTCCTCCACTAAGTCTCCCGGGGCCCACACAGCCACGTTAATCTCAGGACTTCACGGATCACGGATCCACTATACCAAACTCCCTGCTATTGGAAACCCCGAGTACTGAAACCCCGATACTCCAGATTTGTGCCACTTGTCTCCGTCCAAATCAACGACCCTAATCAAGTCGGGGAATCGCATTTCGTGACTTCAACGTGCATGGGATTCTAGCACTCACCAACCCCGATTTGGCGATGCACGATGGCCAATGACCCTACCTGCGCTCGAGGTTAAACTCCTCGCTCCTTCTCCCGGATCTGACGATCCACGGGACTTCGCGAGCCTGCACGACTATTCAAATCGTCGATTCTCTTCCTCTGTGAAGAGATCTCTGCTCCTCCACCTTCGTCCTGTGTGACTTCAACTGGGTCGATTTCTTCAGCGAACGAAAGGAGCTATCCCTCCTGAGCTTTTTCTAACTTGGACTCCTTCAAGGATTCTTCGAACACGCTCCTTATGCTCGATCTTCAATCACTTCTGAAAGTGTTGAAGTCTTCCAAATCCTATGCGCTCCGTGCTCGCAACGGCTTCAACCTTCCCCTTCTCAGACTTGCTACTGAGACTCAATTTCGACCTGCACTCACTTGCACGGCTCGAACAATCCCAATTTACCCTGGGCAAAACGAGAACAAGGTTTTGCTACTTAGCCTCCTCGACGCACTCTATGCGGAGGAATTCAACTGCACTCTATGCAGGAATCTCCTGGCTCAAGCAGAGAAACAATTGAAACTCATTCTCTCAGGTTTCTAACCTAATATGCAATCACATAAGCAACATATAGGAGATAAGCGTAAAAAGAAGCAAACATGCAAAGGCATAATATCAACAACACACAGAGCTCAAACACATCCATGGGATTGAAATCACAATCTTTCTTCTATTAATTCAATCTGTACATGGAGTCTCTTCACAAGCTCTCTGCTCTGCTCTCCTTCTTGCTAATGCTGAATAATAATAATCTCAATTATACAAGGAGGGTGCCTATATTCGTTTTCCCTCCTGGAAGTAAAAACTGTCTAATCTTCTATCTACCAACATTAAAGATATTTAATGCCTCCTTATCTACATTAGGTTACAAATGTGCTCAACTTTGAATTCCTTTAGTAAACGGTGGCGCAACAATACCAGGGTGAACTTAAAAATAAAAAAAGGTTTGCTGGCTTGTCCAGCTGTACATTCTCTTTCTCCTCGCGCTGGCTCGTATGATGTATTGCGGATGTTGCGGATGCTCCTGCATCATACTCCTCGGCTCAAAAGATTTCATGGGCTCCTTCTCATGAGCTCCTGCACACTACGTCCATGATTTTGTATAACTGCCTCTGTCTCCCAGCTGGCATCCTCCACTGGGTGGTTCTTCCACTTCACCAGGTATTCAAAATACTGCTTCCTCCTGGTTTTCTTACTTTCTCGTTTATCCAGTATGCACTCCATCTCAGGCTTCTGTGCAACTAGAAACTGCTTCTGCCACTGGACCACTGGTTCCTCAGCTCTAGCTCCTGTATCTTCGGCCTTATATGGGTATAAATCTGAAATGTTGAAAATCGGAGATATCCCGATGCCTTCTGGCAGCTCAAGCTCATATGCATTCTCGCCGAATTTTCTCAGAATTCTGCATGGCCCGATCTTCTTCATTTTGAGCTTGTTATATGTCCCCCGTGGGAACCTTTCCTTCCTCAAGTGTGCCAGAACCATGTCTCCAACTTCAAACTGAAGCTGTCTTCTTCTCTGATCGGCTCTGCGCTTGTACTCTTGATTCGTCTTCTGCAGTCGTTGCTTCACCTCCGTGTGAAGTTCTTTCATCGCCTCAGCGAATTCCTCAGCTCTCGCGCTGCTAGTCTCTGCCTGTTCTGGCTCCCTGAGCTCAGACACTCCCCTCGGCTGTGTCCCATATAAAATCTGAAATGGGCTCTTACCTGTACTCCGATTCACAGAGTCATTGTACTAAAACTCTACCTGTGGTAAAATCTGATCCCAACTGGTGTGATGCTCCGTCACCAGACTCCTCAACAGATCCCCCAAGCTTCTGTTGACTACTTCAGTCTGCCCATCTGTCTGCGGATGGTAAGAAGAACTGAAAGCTAAGTCAGACCCCAGCTTCTTCCATAGCGTCCTCCAAAAATGACCTATGAACTTGGTATCCCGATCCGAGACTATACTTCTGGGTAATCCATGCAATCTTACAATTTCTTTGAAAAATAAATTGGCGATGTGGGTTGCATCGCTCGTCTTATGGCATGGAATGAAATGCGCCATCTTCCAGAATATGTCCACCACAACAAAGATGGAATCAACTCCTCGCTGTGTTCTAGGTAGCCCCAACACAAAGTCCATGCTAATGGCTTCCCATGGCCTTTCAGGTATGGGTAACGGCTGATATAACCCTGCGTTCTGTTTCCTGCCCTTCGCGTGTTGACAAATTCTGCATCTGTCAACAAATCTCTTCACATCTGCGCGCATACCTGGCCAAAAATACGATTCTCTCAGCTTGGCGAATGTTTTGTCATGCCCGAAATGACCTGCTAGTCCACCGCTGTGCTTTTCTCGTACCAAATTCTCTCTCATAGAGAAGTCTGGAATGCACAATTGATTGCCTTTGAATAGCAATCCATCCTGTATTAAGAAATCTATCCACGGGCTCCTATCTCTGAGCACCGGATTCTCGGCCGCTTCATAAGCTTCCCCGAAATCAGCATCACCTGAATACATATCTGTCAGGTTTTCAAAACCCAACGTTTTGACCCTGAATTCCTGTAGCAACAAACATTTTCGACTCAAGGCATCAGCTACCTTGTTCGCAATCCCTGAAATGTGCTTTATGACGAAGGTGAAATTATGCATATATTCCACCCACTTTGCATGCTTCTGATTCAGCTTTTCTTGCTGACTCACGAATTGCAGTGCGTGATTATCACTGTACAACACAAATTCTTTAGGTATGAGATAGTGCCTCCACTTTTTCAATGCTTGTATGATGGCATAGAATTCTTTATCATACGTGGAGTATTTTAATTTTGCATCATCCAGCTTCTCGCTGTAGTATGCCACAGGTCGGTCATCCTGACTTAAGACCCCTCCAACAGCATACCCACTAGCGTCACACTTCACATGGAAGGTCTTCTGAAAATCAGGTAGCACTAACACTGGCTGCTCAGTTATCTTTCGCTTCAACTGGTTGAAGCTCCTTTCAGCCTCCGCTGTCCATTGAAAAAATTTATGCCGCTTTTTCACAGTATCCATCATTGCAGCACTAATTCCACTGAAGTTTAAAATGAACTTCCTGTAGAAGCTTGCCAAACCATGAAAGCTCCTTACTTCGAATACATTCCTTGGCAATGGCCAATTTCTGATCACGTTTACCTTCTCAGGATCCATTTTCAATTCGTTTGCCGAAATAACGAATCCCAGATATATGAGTTCTGTCTGCATAAACGAGCATTTTTTTAAATTAATCAGCAACTTCTCTTGCTGTAACCTTCTCATCACTATGGCCAAATGCCTCAAGTGCTCTTCCCTGGTTTTACTGAAAATCAGTATATCGTCCAGGTACACCAGCACAAATTTGCCAATGAATTCCCGTAGGACTTCATTCATCAGCCTCATAAAAGTGCTCGGTGCATTCGTCAACCCAAACGGCATGACCATCCATTCGTACAAACCCTCGTTTGTTTTGAATGATGTCTTCCATTCATCTCCCTCTCTCATCCGAATCTGATGATATCCGCTCTTGAGATCAATCTTGGAGAAGTAATTTGCGCCACTCAGGCAATCCATCAACTCATCCATTCTCGGCAATGGAAACCTGTACCTGATGGTGATCTTATTGATCGCCCTGGAGTCTGTACACATTCTCCAGCCTCCATCCTTCTTTGGGCTCAGTACTATCGGAACAACACATGGACTCGGACTCTCTCTCACTAGTCCCTTGTCCTGCAGATCCTGTACCTGCCTTTTGACCTCCTCATTCTCTTGAGGTGTCAACCTGTATGCTACCTTATTTGGCAAACTTGCCCCAGGTATGAGGTCAATGTGGTGACTCACACTCCTCATCGGTGGCAACGAACGAGGTAGTTCATCCACGATGATATCAACGAACTCTCCCAGTAGTTGCTGAATCTCCTCTGGCAAGTCATCCATTCTCGTGCTTGTCAAGACAACTCTCGGCTTCCTGACAACAAAGAATTGTGGATCCTCATCTTTCTCCAGCTCTGTGAGAAGCTCCTTCCCACTCATGAAAAGTATCGTGCTGCTAACTTCTCGTTTCACTTCTTTATCCTTCATCGGCAACAACGTATGGGTTTTCCCATCCTTCTTCAAGGTATATGTGTTCATCCTCCCATCATGAACAACATGTCTGTCAAACTTCCATGGTCTTCCCAATAATACATGATAGACATCCATGGGAATGACATCACACAGGATTTCATCCCTATATTCACCCATTTTAAAATTTACCAAGCATTGTTTTGTAACACGTACCTGGTGTCCTTTCTGCAGCCATGTCACCTTGTATGGACTCAGGTGTTTGCGCGTCTTCAGCTCCAATTTCTCCACCATCTCGGTTGAAACGAGATTTTCTGTGCTCCCACTGTCCACTATGACCTTGCATTTCCAGCCCTGGGTCTTGCAAGTCGTCCGAAACAGTCGACATCTCTGAGCGGTTTCCTCTACCTCCTTCTCAGGTTTCAAGAGAACTTTATGTACTGTCAGTGACTTCCCACTTCCAGTGTCTTCATCCTCGCCCTCAACATCACGCTTCTGCTGCGCCTCAACGATGTGAGCTCTTCCTCTATCCACCTTCCTCTCCGGACAGTCTACGGCTTTGTGTCCTTCTTTACCACATGTGAAACATGTGATCACTCCTCCTCGACCTCTTCCTCTACCTCGGGTACGAGGAAATGTGTTGGCGTCAGCATATCCACCCTGCTGATCTTCTTGCTATCTCCTCGGCTCAGAATTTTGCTGTCTCTGCTCTGAGGTTCCACCTCTCTCAGCTCTACCCTGAGGCCTCTTCCAATCCTCCTTGGGCTTCTGTGTTCGCTCTTGAACAACAGTTTTTCCTCTAGGCTGGCTTCTGCCTCGGCCTCGCTGACCTTGATTGCGGCTCAGCTTTTCTTCGGCTTTCAAAGCCATCTAGTATGCATCCTCAACTGTGCGGACAGTAACCATGCTCAACTCGTCTTGAATATCATACCTGAGACCATTCAGATATCTCACCACCTTTTCGTCATCACTCTCCCGATGACTAGCTCGAGTGTTGAGCCTGTAGAACTCCTCGGTGTACTCCTTCACCGTCATCAACTTCTGCCTCAGGTTCTGCATGTGCCTAAACAGAGTGATCTGGTAGTCCCTCGGAATAAACTTCGCCTTTATCTTGGCGATCATCCGATCCTAGCTCTTGATCTTCTGTTTTCCCTTGGAACGTCTGTCTACTTGCAGCTCATCCCACCATAAGGCTGCGTGTCCCTTCAGCTTGGTGACAGCATGCCTCACCTTCTTGTCCTCTTCGATATCTTCGTAGTCGAAGTAGGTGTCGAGTGCTCGGATCCAATCCAACAACTCTTCAACATTTAGACTTCCCTCATAGGCGGGAATATCCATCTTTGTCTTCGAGCTCATCCTCGAAATAGCTTTTATCAAACTCTCGGTTGAAGCATCTTCTACTGTGACTTCTTCTGCGTCGTGTCCAGCTTCCTCTTCAATATCAGGATCGCTGAACTCCCCTGCGTCGGCTCCACGCCTTTGGGTAGTCTCCATATCTTCGAGTCTCGCCCTGAGATCTCGTATTTGGCGTTCCATTTCGGCATTTCCTGCTGGATTCCCTGCTTGCCTACCCCTTCTTCGCGCATCCCTGTCCTCACGATCAGGTGACTGCCTTTCCCTCCTGGGCGGCATTATACCTCTTCTATCTCTGCTTCAGAAAGCAAAAGGTATTCCTTATCTGATACCACTCTGACGCAACCTGCCCCTCAGTAGACGGTCGCACCACCAGGACCTCCACAAACCTCGGCCCGAAGAGCCCAAGCTCTTCCAACTCCCTTGGGAGTCTTCTACCCACAGATATAATTCCACGCGATCCTCCCTTCTGAAATCGAGGGATCGGGTCTTGCAATATCGCGAGATTTGTGACACTGCTCCCAGTCACTCAACCGCCGAAATCCCGAAAGCCGATAGTCAACGGTCAATCCTCGGGGTATCGCTACTCGCGATGCCGAGTCCTTATATTCCAAATCCCCGAGTACCGAAATGCCGATCCCCGATGTGAGGCCACCTGTCCTCCACTAAGTCTCCCGGGGCCCACACAGCCACGTTAATCTCGGGACTTCGCGGATCGCGGATCCACTATACCAAACTCCCTGCTGTTGGAAACCCCGAGTACGGAAACCCCGATACTCTGGATTTGTGCCACCTGTCTCCGTCCAAATCAACGGCCCTAATCAAGTCGGGGAATCGCACTTCGCGACTTCAACGTGCATGGGATTCTAGCACTCACCAACCCCAATTTGTCGATGCACGATGGCCAATGACCCTACCTGCGCTCGAGGTTAAACTCCTCACTCCTTCTCCTGGATCTGACGATCCACGGTACTTCGCGAGCCTGCACGACTATTCAAATCGTCGATTCTCTTCCTCTTTGAAGAGATCTCTGCGCCGCCACCTTCGTCCTGTGCGACTTCAACTGGGTCGATTTCTTCAGTGAACGAAAGGAGCTATCCCTCCTGAGATTTTTCTAACTTGGACTCCTTCAAGGATTCTTCGAACACGCTCCTTGTGCTCGATCTTCAATCACTTCTGAAAGTGTTGAAGTCTTCTAAATCCTGTGCGTTCCATGCTCGCAACGGCTTCAACCTTCCCCTTATTAGACTTGCTACTGAGACTCAATTTCGACCTGCACTCACCTGCATGGCTCGAACAATCCCAATTTACCCTGGGCAAAACGAGACCAAGGTTTCTCTACTTAGCCTCCTCGACGCACTCTATGCGGAGGAATTCAACTGCACTCTATGCAGGAATCTCCTGGCTCAAGCAGAGAAACAATTGAAACTCATTCTCTCAGGTTTCTAACCTGATATGCAATCACATAAGCAGCATATAGGAGATAAGCGTAAAAAGAATCAAACATGCAAAGGCATAATATCAACAGCACACAGAGCTCAAACACATCCATGGGATTGAAATCACAGTCTTTCTTCTATTAATTCAATCTGTACATGGAGTCTCTTCACAAGCTCTCTGCTCTGCTCTCCTTCTTGCTAATGCTGAATAATAATAATCTCAATTATACAAGGAGGGTGCCTATATTCGTTTTCCCTCCTGGAAGTAAAAACTGTCTAATCTTCTATCTACCAACATTAAAGATATTTAATGCCTCCTTATCTACATTAGGTTACAAATGTGCTCAACTTTGAATGCCTTTAGTAAACGACGGCGCAACAATACCAAGGTGAACTTAAAAATCAAAAAAGGTTTGCTGGCTTGTCCAGCTGTACATTCTCTTTCTCCTCGCGCTGGCTCGTATGATGTATTGCGGATGTTGCGGATGCTCCTGCATCACCCCTTCTTTAGGATCCTCTGGCTCCTCTAGCTAGAAATTTTAGGTAGCGATCGTGACACTATGTTCTACATCAATAATGTTTTTTCCCTTATCTGTTTTTGAATCAGAGTCTAATTTGACATATGAATATGAGGATTTTGTCTTAGCAAACAATGACTGTTTGGAGAAACATTCATCAGTGTTGTGCCAACGGATGTTTTGAAACTTGTACCACTTTCCAGTGTCCTTATTTGACTTCTTGTTACCCTTGTTTTCTTGTGGCTTGGATCGATTGTCCTAGGGATAACCCTACTTGCTCTGTCATTTTCTCTAGGATTTAGGGAGACCTTTACCATGCTTCTATTTCAATGGGTTTGTAAAACAAAAATATTGCTTATTCTTTTTCTTGAACTTTTTATCGGTATTGACAACGTATTGGTAAGAAGATCTGAGTGAGGAGATGTCCAGGAACTCCATTTATGTTTGGATGTACATATGTATCCCACTACGATAATTTATAATCGGGTGTCTCTTAAAGTCTTTAATACCTATGTTTTTTTGCAAGGAATGGAAGATATTGGTGTACTCTGATAGTGTATAGTCTCTTTCCCAACATAGAGTTGTCCATATCCTATATTAGTCATCATAGTCTCCAATAGGGTAGTATTTCTCCATGAGAGAATAAAAAAACTCCTCCCAAGTTGGTCTTGGCCCAAAAATTGTATATTAATCTTTGATATGTTTCTCACTGTATTTCTCCCACCAATATATGACATGGGGAAATGATTTAAGGAGTGAAATGGTGATTTTTTCATTGTTGTGAAAATTTTGGACAGAGAAATAACCCTCTAGCATACTTAAGCATTTTCCCAAAGCGTTGGCATCTATATAGCCTTGAAATAAATAAATATCAAATATAATTTGTAACTTAAAGGTTTTCACACCTATGAAGTGACTACTAGGTGAAGGTGCCTCTATTGTCATTGGAAATCGTCAAAGGATCTGAGTTAAATTATCCATCATCTGATTTCTCTATCACACAAGGGATTCCTCAAGAACTAGTTTGATAGGATCTCATGCTTCCTCATCTCTATTTTCTTATTCTATGGGAGGATACTTTGGTTGGAAGGAGTGTTATTCCCTAAGATCAACTAGTTCAAGAGAAAACTCTCGATATGATGAGCTCATCAGGGACATGCACAGAGAAACAACAAAGAGCATATTTCTATGATACTATTGATCTAGATTATATTGAGAATGAAATGAAAGTAGAGATATAACAAGGAACACACAGAGATATTGCAATAAAAATAGTAATACAGTTAAACTTAGATTCCATTAATGACTATTTGAAATACAAAAAACTATAAAATGAAAAGCACAAAAGCTAGCTAGAATGGTGGTAGCTTATCTTTGAAGAGAGAGATGTATTGACTATGCCCATTTGTAAGAATTTGATTACAAAGAGGCTAAAAAAACATTTTAACATAAAAAATCAATGAGAAAAACCTAAAAATACAAAACCCTAACCCTAGAAGATGAAACACCAAAAGGTTTGTGGGCCTCAATGTGGTTAGTTGATATGTCAACTTTCTGAGGGCACAAATTTTGTGTACGATCTTTGTTTGGGGAACTTAGTATCCCGTTGGAAAGGTATAACCGATAATTACAGATTTATTTTTTCCTAGCATCTTCCTTTGCTACATGATAGGCATTTCCACGCCAAAAATACGTCATTTAGGGCCTCAAAATGGCCCTAGAAGTTTGGGACCCAAAAAATTGTAGAAAAACTACCAAGATGTGGAACCATTATGAACTAGTGGAATAGGTAGGTGGCCACTAGTATGCACCTGGATTAAGTGTAGTAATTTAACTTGGTATCCATTCTCTCCCAAAGAGTGGTCCAAAATCTTCCCAAGAACATATTGTCTTAGTCAGAAATGATGGAGGTTGGTAATCCAAAATGTACCCAAACATGGCCGAAGAATAATTTAGTTTCCTCTCATATAGGTATTATATTCTTATAGGGAATAAGCACACACATTTTGTTGAATTAGTATACCACAACAAACAAGTAGTCATGGCCTCTACAAGTCACAGGAAAGCCTCCAACAAAATCCATGGAGATGACCTCCCAAGGTTTGCTTGGAACATGCAATGGCATGTAGAAGCCAATTTTTTGGTTGCTTGGCTTGCTAGTGATGCACATAACACAACCTTTAAAACAATTTGGCACCTTCTCCTACATATTTTTCCAATACAAATATAATTTCAAATTTTCCAATATCTTTGTCATGTGAAAATTCCCAACAACTTTAGAAGTCTATGCTTCTCTCATCAATTGGACTCTTCTATCCCAAGGTAAGAAATTTTTGTGTAGGTTGTATAATAGATCATCTTGGAGGTGGTATTCATTTCCTTCCATTATAGTGACCAGACTCTCCTTTAGGTACTTGTAGAATCCTCTAAAATCTTCATCTCCCTCATAATATTCACTCAAAAGATCATGAGTGAAAGGATCAAGAGACATTATCATTCCAGTTGTTGAAATATTCTTCAATGGTGGTCGAGAGAGAAGATCTTCTAGTCTATTCATGGCTCTTTTATTGTACTTAATTAGTAAATGAAATGAATGTAAGAAACCTAACCTCTCGTAATTTCTCACTCGATGCAGCTTGCTATGAATCTGTAGATACTGAAGCAACTAATGATCCTTGTGTATGATAGTCTCTTTTCTCAAGAGGTAATTCTTCCACTTATTCACTTCTTGTACAATAAAAAAGAGATCTTTATTATACATGGGATAGTCAATCACTACTCCATGAAAAAAATATGAATGGTAGCACACAGGCCTTCCTCCTTGCATGATTACTTCTCCTAATGCATATCCATCGGCCTCAATCTCTAGCTCAAAAGGTCACTACAAAATTGACATGGATAACACTAGAGAATCACTAATTATCTTATTAAAGTCTTCAAATTCTCTTTAATATGTATTAACCCAATGAAATCACTTTTCTTTGGTAGTCATGATGTGCAATGACACTAGTACTATATAGAATTTTACAATGAAATTTCTTAGATACTGAGTTGCTCACATGAAACTCCCGACCTATGTCACTCTGGTGGGAATAGGCCATTGGGTGATGGTTGAAATATTCTCTAGATATACCCTCAACTCTCCTCCTCCAATAATGTGTCTAACATATATGAAGGAAGTCTTTCCAAACTCACATTTCTACAAGTTGGAAAACAATTGAGTCTTCCTCGAGGTCTCTAGTACCTATGTAAAATGTGATAGGTTCTCTTACCAAGTATTGTTAAATATTAGTATTTCATTTACGTATATTATTAAAAAAGAGTCAATGAAGGGACATAGTGCGTCATTTATTATTCTCATAAACTTTGTAGGTGCAATGCATAATACAAAAGGCATTACTAATCATTCATACAAATCTTGTCTTCTTTTGAATCTTGTCTTTGACATGTATTATGCTTTGATACTCACTTGGTGATAACCTAATTTGAGGTCCATATTAGTGAAGAATTTGTCTTGCTGCAGTTGATCCAAAAAATTGTCAATCATTAGAAAATGATATATATTCTTTATGGTGATGTTATTTAGGGAATGATAGTGAATTCACATTCTCCATCTTCCATATTTATTTGGAACCATGATGATGGGTGAACCACATGGTGATGTATTGGATCTAGACTCCCTAAGAAATTGTTGTAGATGCTTATTTACCTCATTTTCTTCAGTGAGAGACTTCCTATACATCCCAATGTTAGGTAGTTGTGACTCTGGAAACAACTGAATCTCATGTTCAACTTCTCACTTGGGTGGCATTGCCCGAGGCTCTTGAAACACTTCCTTGTATGATTCAATCAATTGTTGTATTTGTTGAAATTATTTTCCACTAGATCCTTCCAAGGATTCCTTCATATCCAACTCACTCCCTTCTCCTTGCTACTTTCCTTCTCTTAGGAACAAAAAGACAAATTTATTTCTAATTCCCATGATTCTTCTTTCCTGATGAGCACTGATAAGAGAGAGATTATCTTTTTCCTTGTGTACAATTATGGCATAATATTTCCCATAATTGAATAGACTATATTGTTTCACTCTTCTTATGAAAATGGAATCCCTTATGTACAAATATGGACTTCCCAAGATGACTCCACATATGTACAAAGGAACCACGTCGGAAATTATTTCATTAATAAAGTTTTGATTGATAAAAAACATAAATTTTCACTTCTTGCTCACTGTCAATTCCAAATATTTCCTTACCCAATTCAAGGGGTATGGATGTATATTGTTAGAACTTTGTAAATTTATTCGGCTGATAAAACAAATGACATAGGTAACCTACAAACCAACTTTAGAGCTAGGTACTAGCCTGCTCATATCAGAGAAGGATCTCTCGTGTCACTTGGTATTTCTTTTGACAATCAATGGCTCAGTTTTGTTGTTTTGGGGGATTTTTATAAATTTGTTGGCAAGGAAGGGGACAGACACTTAGGGATATGGAGTCAAACTTCTAAAAATCAATGGAAAAACTAACTGGCCAATAGAACTCTCCATAGGATAAAGGCTAAATGAGGAGATGAATCTGAGTTATAAATTGTAATTTGAATAGTGTAAGAAGAAAAGAGAAAACAAGTAACTACATCAGAGCATTAATGAAATGAATTATGAATTGGTTAGGAAGAACTTAACGCAGTTTAAATTGCTTAAGCCAAGAGCATCACAAGATGAATTTTGGGCCTTTCAACTACCCAATTTAAACAGAAGACGGTGTAAATGGAATCAGAAACACATGTAATACATACAAAGAGAGAAGACAAAACTCATATCACCACCATTAGAATATTTTCATGGATACTTCAAATAATTTTGCATATGTATTCAATTCATCTTCAAAAAATTACAAATTAGGTCTGAACAACTAAAATTGTGCCCTTGCACTTCAACCAACATTAATTACAATAATTGAAATGAAATGTTTTAGCTTCCAAAATGATTACAATAATTACAAATGATAGTTTTAGTATGGGAGCTAATTACAATGATTAACAAGGAAAACATTTTATGATCTAGCTGTCGATACCTCTGACGCTTCAACTCCTTCTTTTTCCAATTGTTCTGTTATGGTATTTTGTCTAATTTTCCATTTTCAATGAAACCTGGACATCATTTACTAGACCCTAGAAAACTGCACTTTTTTTTACCTTGCCGTACTATCTCCTTCCATTGCAAGTTAGAATAGATATCATAATCCATCATTTATTTAATTAGAATCTATAGGTCAATGCAGGAGGCATATGTCATGACTAGTAGTCCAATCTTCATTGTTTTGAACTAATTCAAAATCTCGAAATTTGTAATCAAATGGTCAACCAGGGTTGCTCCTTTCAGTTTTTCCTCCAGGTTTTCAAATTTGGAGTGATCCATTCTGCACTGAGTGAGGCAAAAGTTGTGTTCTTACTAATCATATAATTTTCCTTTTCCATTCCAAAATGGTGGAAGGCCTTTAATGAAAAATTCTTCAAATAGATCCTTGAATTCTTGTACACTTTTCTCCATCTGTGTGGCATTAGTTTGGATTGATTTTAGTAGGTTATGTTTGGCAATAACCTTCTTGGCCTAGATGATAAATGTAGTTCTATATTTGAACCCAATGGTCTAAAGTTCTGTAGTAGGGATGAAGTTGAGTAGGTTTAGAGCATTTTGGGCCCACTCTGATGGTTTCTTTGCTAAGGTCTCATTTATAATAGTGCACTTGCTTCTGGCTGTGATGGCCATGTTGTCTTTATCATTAATGAAGTTTAAATACACTTTTAACTTGGCAGCTTCAATAGCTATAGAGTCCCAGATGATGTGTTTGGATCCCTATATACCCTAATTAACTTTTCTTCCTCGAAAGGTTCAGACACTGTGGAGAAAGACTCTGGTATTTTGAGGGAACCTCGAATAGATAGACTCTCTACCCTACATAGGACCTTGAACCCCTATTTATTTAAGACAACTTTATCTTACCGTGAATACTTCTCTACGCACCAACCTATGAATTTGAGAAAAGGGAAAGGGACCTCAAAAACATAAGGGACTATAGTGGCTTGAACTGCTTCAAGGAATGGTATCTTCTTTCCTACATTATCGGACAAATTACTTCTGGACACAGAAATGGGAAAAATGGTGATTTCAATGTCAAACACGTCTGAATATCGATCAATTAGGGATTATTCATTTGACACAATGTCTTTCTCTATCACTAACGTTATTATAGGGTCCATGGCGGTGATGAAAAATACCTGGAAATGCGTAGAATTTGTGTGAACTTGGCGTATTTTTTAGCTTCAGTTGGATGGGGGTGGTCGCGCCAACTTTCAACGTTCTAGTATTTTGAAAAACAATAAAATAAATGACAAACTCCCTTTATATACTTTTCTGATTTTGGGGGCGCGAGGAAGTGGTTTGGGGCAATCCTCTTCTCACCCTGAAATGCACCCAGTGGCACCACATGGTACTGACCAAAAACCATGGTTTCATTTTCGACCCGATTTTGGCAATTATCCTCTGCACGACTTCTCCCCCCGAAATGTCCTACAACCATTGATCTAGAGCACTCACAATATGTGATGTATCATGTCCCATCAACTTCGTTCTCCCACCAGGTTTAGCCTCCTACTACCAAATTTATCCCCCTCTCTAATTTGTTGGTCGTCCAAACTGGTTTAGCACCTCGCTAAGTCTTGAAATCTTGATTTCACACCAAAATTTAAATGGTGATAACATGGGATCCAACTGGGGATTCTATCCTAATAGCGAGGTAGCAAAGAATGGAAGACCAAGTACCTACCCATTGAGCTTTATTTTACTCTTGCAACTGAATTTATCAACATCTTATTCACAAAACTCAAATTATACTTAGCATAACTTAGGGCCTTCACTTCGGGCTTCAATTTATGTTGAATTGATTCAAGTTGCTTCAATTGGAAAAGAAAAATGGTTATATACAATGAATGGAAAGGGTGATAGTTCCTTTAAATGATATAATGTTTGAGAAACCTGCCATTCACAAGTCCTCCTCGAACAATATATCCATTTATTTCCTATAGCAGATATGCATTATTTCCATGCTATGCCACAATTTTGAAAGGTCCCAGCCATATATGGTAAAATTTTCCATGCTTTCCTCTATCTTCATGTTTGGTATCCCATCTTAACACCAAAGCCCCCACTTTGAAATCATCTTCCTTTGCAGGCCTGTCAAAATCCTTTTTAATCATGTCTTGGTGAAGTTTATAGTAGTTGAAAGCTTTCTCTCTTGTTTGTTGGACATTGATCAATTCATCTTTTCTCCTTCGAGTGGCATATTTTTTAGCATCTTACTCCTGTAACAATCTCATCACTGGAAATTCTAATGCAGTAGGAAAAATTTCCTTGGTGCCATACACAATATGGAAGGGTGAAGTGGAAATAGACCTTTTAGTAGTGATCCTGTCAGCCCATAGTGCATGGATGAGATTTTTATTCCAATCCTTTTTTTTTTTATCTTGTAGCAGCTTCTTGATAATTCTGGTCAAAATCTTATTGGATGACTCGGCCAATCCATTACCTTGAGGGTAATAAGTTGTGGAATGGCCAAGAGTTATATTGTAATCACTGCAAAAATTTTCCATCTTCTTGGACTTAAATGTTGTTGCATTGTCTGTAATGATTTTTATTGGGCAACCAAACCTAGAAAAAATATTGTTCTCCAAAAACTAAATGATAACAACATCTATGGATTTCCTGGTGGGAACTGCTTCAATCCACTTGGTGAATTAATTTGTGGATGTCAGTATCCACTTGTGTTGATATGAGGACTATGGATGAATTTCTCCTATGAAATCAAGGCCCCATTGTCAAAAAGGTGCTTCAACAGAGATGGGCTTCAAGGGAAAAGGCTGCAATTTTCTCTTCCCATAAAACTTTTGGCATTCATGACATCTTGAAACTTCTTTGCAGACGTCATAAAAAATGCTAGGCCAATAGAACCCAACTCTCAATATCATGTTGATGGGTATTCTATATGCACTAATTCCCTCAATTAAATTGTCAATCCAGGGTAAGTAAACTTAGAGTTGTGGTACTGTATGAGCCAAGGCAGAAAAGATAATGGAAGTATTGTTTAACTAAGGGGATGGTCTACCTAAGGATCAATCTACTTAAGAGATGACTCTTTTCATTTTTATCAATTAGCAAATCCTATTAATGATATTGAACTATCTACCCTAAGCATCTTCAAACAATGGATTGATGGATTATTTCTAAAAGATCAAATCATAACCTATTTTAAACAAGTTAATCTATTCAACCTAATAAACAACAACAAGTAAATTACTTTTGATCTTTCTATATTTAAGAAAATAAGCAAGTAGACAGCTAATTTATCAAAACTATTTTGACAAGTGAACACTATTCTTAAAAAGAACTCATAATCATTTCTATTTTGTAAAGGAGAAATCTTAACCTACTTAATCAAAAATAAAAGCATCATGATTGTATTGAGATTCTAATAAATCAAAGCTATTCCTAATTTGCAATAACATGAAAAAGAAAATTCAAATATGATGATTATGTCTTCGATGTCGAATAACATCACGATGACATCTGACTTTTAGTGACAATTCAAGAGGGATTAATTCAATGTTGACTTCTACAGAGAAATGGAAAGTGTGAATAAAGCAATCTAATGAAAGAATTGTCATCATAGAAGCAACACTAAGTATCTTGGGAATCTATGTGATCTCTAAATTTCATGCATCAGTCATCAATGATTAAAAAGACTCTTATACTAATTCCAACAAATCTATAAACTCATGAACTCATGATTAACAATCTTAATTCAAATCCACTCTTCTAAAAGTACAATTCAATTCCATAACTAAGATTTTATAATCTAAACTAAACTAGTCTTATCATTAAAACTCATATTTCAAAACTAGAATGCTTTTAGAAAACATAACCCCAAAGTCTATTTCTATCCTAACATACTAAAGCAATATTAATGAACAAAATAGATCTATGAAGACTTAAGTGAACTAGTAATTAAATTTAGATTGATTACAACTAATAAAAATTGCAACTATTAATCCATCGAAGCTTGCAAACGATCATAAATTAAAATTATGTTTACATTAATCCTCTGTCTAAGTAATACTTTGTTTTAATTGCCAAAACCAAATTAAGAATTCAATACATTATCTAAGTTAGTATCCTGTAGCACAATTCATTGCTAATAAATAAGAAACACAACATGATAAATGACCGGCTCCTATAAGCAATCTGCAATTTAAAGAAAGACAAATTAGATAATCAAATTGCAATTGGCATGTACAGTAATTGAAACTGAAAAATGCATACAACAAGGAAATAAGTAGAAATTATAACTAAGCAAACAAAACACATGATATATATGTCTATAGAGTCACCCAGACCATTGGTGCCCCCCCCAGCAGGTCGTGGCTACTCTCCAACAACAAAACGCAGGCTTAACTCAACGTGATTCTGTCATTAATTAAAAAATGAAGTCTGGAACACAAGTTTGCAGAGAAATTTCTGAATTACACAATGAAATTATTCTTAAAAAATATTTATGTGGTCTTGCCACTAATAGTGGTATTTATAGGTAAATTACAGCTCGAGAGGTCGACCAATGGAAGGGTCGACCTCCTCTAAAAATGGAAAATTCATTAAATGAGATTCTAAGAGCTTCATATTCTAGAAAATCCGTGAGCCACTTAACAATCAGCATAAATGCCCAATCTGAGGTGTATCGAGCTCTGTATCTGGAGGCCACGAGGGGGCACAAAGTGACAAAACCTAGATCATTGATTCATCCATCACAGACCGCCAATGTACCAACTGCTAACTTTAGTGTGCTCTGAGTGTTGGATCGTATGACAAATGGAGTGTCGGATCATGTACCAGATGGGGTATTGGATGAAGTGTCGGACAAGGTACCAGATGGAGGACCAGACTGCAATTTTTCCCTTTTACACAAAAACCATGCATTAAATCTTTGTAAAACATCGAACTGAACTAAATTGGGCTCAAAATCATTGTAAAAACATCAATTACACATACTTGATGTGAATCCATGATGAATCAATATAAAAACCTTTGAAACTCCTTCAAAATGGCCAATATGAAGCATAGCTTATATAATATTGGTGCAAAAAGGATTTGAACATCGCAATAAAACAATCAAAATATGAACCCAACATTACCCCCACACCTAAGGATTTGCAGGTCCCACTGTAAAAAAAAATGAATCACCCGACATGAATAGACTTGCGAAGGAGGGGGTGTATTAGCTTTGGAAGATTATCCCTCTTTTCCTCGAGACTTTGTCTTGGGCCTTTTATGATGTTTCAATTTTGTCAGGAGGCTATGATTGACAATTGTCATTTGATCAAGCAATCATTGGAGATAATTCACTTTTTCTTGCAATAACGCATTATCATGATGGAAATGCCTATCTATAGTCTTTATCTCTTCCAACTGTTGAAGCAAATGATCATTTTCTTGTTATAATTTTTCAATAATTGGGGTCTGATCAGATGTTTCAGAAGAGGGCCTGGATTTGTTGATGGATGTAGAAGGTCTATCAACTTTGGAAGATGATGTAGGAATCTGGGAGGTAGGAGTAATAGAATTCTTGTGAGAGGGAATAGGTTCATATTTTACTTCTCTATCAGGATCAACCTCTTCTGCAAAAACTTCCCTAATTATTTTAGGGGGAATTTCATGATCAAAAGATACTTGGATAGGATCTGAAGTGCTTGGGGGTTTTATATTAGGCTTTCCACTTGCACTTCGGGTACCTCTTCGAAAATATTCCCCTTTGAACCGATTGGATCCTCTTCTATTCGTAGGGACTAAAGGGAAATCTTGTTTAAATGCCTCTTGTAAATTCTTGGGTTGAGGATCAATTGGTGTTGAGGGAAATGGAGAATTATCAATAGGCTTTTCAGTTTTCTTCCCCGATGAGGCTGTAGGGGCATCAACAATTTTCTTGGTATTTTGTTCAAACAAAGAGATAGTTTGAGTGGGAGGGTTTGGATTCTTTGGATAATGAGGCTTAGATGGAGTAAAAGTCCCTAAATCAATTTATTTCTTGTTAGTCTTGATTGTGAAATGGGGGTTTGAGAATTGATAGAGGAATTCATCCCATGTCTTGCCCTGTTTTGTCAAATCGGTTATGAAAATAAATTTGATGAGGCCATGGTGGAATAGACTGTTATGAGGATTGGCCACATTTTTTCATACTTGGGAAGACATTTTCTTGAGACTTTTCAATAAGAAAAAAGGAACATTCAGGGGATTATTAAATTGGAAATGAGATAACAGACAAAAATGGCAAGATTTTAAGATAGAGTATCTACCTTCACAAGTGATAATCCTGGTAATGACGATCAGAGGATTAATAAACTCATCCTTAATCCATTCTTTGGAGCACCCTTTAGCTCTAGAAACATTATGAAACCTAGGATTGAAAACTATGTTGTAGCTTGGTCGGGGAAATTGATGGTGTTTTAACCAACGATCTCCAACCCGTGTCAATTTTGTGGCTGAGGCAATTGACTCCTCAGAGACCAATAAGGATAGTGACCCTATGTTCTCCATCCAACTCCCATAGAACCCAAGAGAGAATTGAAGCAAGAATCCATCATTGTGGCTCTACAGACAACCCAAGAATGGTCCCCACCTTGTGCGAAGGAAAATCTCCCAACACCCTGCAAATTCAAGAATGATTAGGAGCTCGAAATAGGAGGAAGGATCAAAGTGTTTAGAAATGGTTACAATGTGGAGGATGAGAAGAGGGACAAAATTGGGCAGAGCGTGAGTGTGACACAACAAGCAGGGATGAGTGAAATGGAAATTGGAGCTAAACCCCTAATTTTTAATGCGATCAGGTGAAAAATGGTTGAATTCATGGGTGAATTCATCACACACGATTTCCATGTGTGACTATGATTGCCCCAAATTTGAATTTTGAAGGGTTTCCTTTGGAGGCAATTGCAATAATGTGAGAATTAGATCAATTTCCAAGTCTTCGACTTGGACATTTGATCATAAAAATGCATTAAAATTTGTTTAATTTAATTATCAAATGCACATTTTAACGACATGCCATTTAATTCATCTCATATTACCAATGAAAAAGAACATTAATTCAAACGATCTATTTTTTTACCTACAATCATGGTCACTTATAGTATGTGAAAACCTCATTCGATCCTTCCAGATGGCACTTCATCCAGTCGTCCAGATGGCACCCCATCTGGTCTTCCAAATAGCACTCCATATGGAACTCCATATGACACTTCATATTGTACTCCTATGAAAAAGGAATTTGTTCTAATTGTAATGGAAGTTTACCCATAACACTCAGCTTGGGCAACTTCTGACATTCATGGTGAACACGAGCATATATAGGATAAGTGTGAATATAATGATCCACTATTAATTGCCTTGTCATCATTCTTCTACACTATAAAACA
Source organism: Picea engelmannii (assembly GCA_009831015.1). Lineage (NCBI taxonomy): Eukaryota > Viridiplantae > Streptophyta > Pinopsida > Pinales > Pinaceae > Picea > Picea engelmannii. The sequence goes on from ML782573.1 coordinate 332,088, forward strand.
TTTTGTTCCTCTTTCCATAGGCGTGTAACAAAAATCTGTAGTGAATATTTTAACAGTCTATAATTGACACAAAGAACTAGTTAAGCGGTCTTTTGAAGAAATGTACATTAGGATTATAACACACAGTGATGTCAGTGGTATATATCTTGGCATTTCAATAAAAATAACTATTGATATAATAGCCCAGAATATCATGAAAGAAATATACATCATTTTTAGAAAGATTCTACTTCTTCTTATCATGTATTATAGTACAAATAGGTAGTGTTTATCATTTGTGAGATCATGAAACCCCTCCCCCACTCCTAAATATTGTGACACCTCAAAAAAAATATATAGGGAACCAGTCAATTCTCCCAATATCCTAAGATTTACAACTTGCTAAGTGTAGAGATAAATTTCACACATCACTCTGATGAGACGGTTATAATATGGCCCCACCTATAGGATAGAACATCCTACATATAGTTAAGAAGAGGTAGGCAAGAGAGTCTTAGGATAGTCTTAAAGTTAGTTCCCAATGGAAGATTTATGGAGTTCATTGACCTTATCTTAACCATGCATAATTCTTTTCAGCTTTGTCTACAAGCAATGTCATACATCATGACAAGTTTAAGATTTAGGAATTTTATTTATATATTTTTTTGTCATATTATCACCCTCGCTAGGTAGAATGCACTGCTGCCAACAAGCTTGTTTAGTACTCCAGTGGCTTTACCTAGACATACCATAGGCCAGTACCCGCTGCTAGCAGATCTTCTCCATATCCCAACAAGTTAGCCTCTTACACCCTCAAAGATTGGTCCACCATCTTTTAAGATTTTAATATAAAGATTGTTTTTTGCAAGAAGATGGGGAGACAACTCTGAATTTTTTTTCTCTTTCATTGTTTTTAGATTGGGATGGTATTTATGTTAGAGGATGACTCTCCTTTATGTGTTCCTTAGAGATTGTCCTGATGTAAGGGGTACTTAAGCAGATGTATCCTATCTAAAGATATGGTATAATCAAGCATTTTTAGTGTGTAGTGGATGGTACCATTGGGAAAGAACATAAATGTATCTTTAGGCTCATTTCACTTTCTTATTTTTTTAAGTTATTTTTATGTTTCCATGGATAACCAATAATCATACCTCTTTGCTTATCTTTAATAAATATACTTTACTCACTTACTCGAGGTTCTTGGGGAAATTGTACGAGTAACCTCTAATTTTGATAGTCAAGGTATCACTTCCTTATATCCTCTAGTGGTGGAGGTTAAGAGAAACTTCCATTAAATATTCCTTGAGAAAAAGAATATAGTAATATTTTCAAAAATATGGCTAATTACAACACGTCATTATTCAATTGATGCTTAGCAGACAACAAGGTTCAAATATAGCAATATTTTTGAAGGAAAATACTTCCTTTTTGTCTCCTTGAAATTGTCTACTCTTGGTGAAATAAATACGTGCAAAAATATATAGAATTGCCTATCAACATACTTCAAATTATTTAGATATGTACAGTCGAAAATTTATAAAACAATTCAAGAACATGGGGAAACTTCCCCATCTACTAAGGCCAATGCCTTGTTAGTTGAGATGACATATAGAAAATATTCTTTGGAAATGGGTTTGTGATATATTTTGAGTCGATGTCCATTCACTACGAAAGAGACTTGTCCATCATCAATTGTTTTTATCTTAACAACCCCATTATCATACACGTTGACTAACTCATAAGGACCCAACCATCAAGTGGTAATTTTGCCTTTGAAATTTTTAAATAGGGAGGCAAATAACAAAGCCCAATAACTAGGTTGGAAGTGTTTCTTCTTAATAAACTTGTCATGCCACTTGCTCCTATGGTTTTTAACTAATATTGTTCGTTGGATAGCATCTTTCCTAATCTCATTCAACTCGTATAATTGTAGGGCCCGCTGTTTTTGTGCCTCATCTAATTTTAATCCCAATTATGTGGAAATACGGAAAGTCCTTACTTGGAATTCTATTGGTAGAAGTACTTCTTTTCCATGCACTATCTTGTAAGGGGTATGCCTAGTGGTGTTTCTCCAGGTTGTCTGATATGCAAAAAAATCCTCTGGAAGCCTATCATCCCAATCACGATGGTATAATTGAACAATATTGTTTAATATAGATTCCAAAACTTTTTTTGTGGACTCCACCTAACCATTAACTTGTGGATGATATGGAGAAGACTTGCAGTACTTGATCCCATATTTCTCTGTTAATTCTCTCATCAACTTGGAAGTGAATTGGGTGCCTTGGTCTATAACATTTTCATGAGGAACACCAAAGCGGGTAAATATGTCTTCATAAATGAATTCAATAACATATTTTTTGGTAGCCCTAAATAGGGATTTTTCTTCTACCCACTTGGTGACATAATTTGTACAAACCAAAATATAATTCTTTGTATGAGACATGGGTGAAATTGGTCCTACAAAGTGAAGGGACCATTTCTCAAAAGGTTCTATCATAACTTGGGAACACAAGGGAATTTCGTCAGCTGATGTGGGTCTTCCTATCATTTGACAGTTATCGCAACTCCTCACATATTTGGTAGCATACTTAAAAATACTAAGCCAATAGTAACCTGAATGTAACACCTTATTTGTTGTACGTTTGTCGAAAAAATGACCACCACATGGTTCATGATCATGACAACTTCATAGGATTTATGGTATTTCAACTTCTTGGACACATCTATAAATAATCAAGTTTAGACTAGTACAGAAAAGGTCATGGAAAACCCAAGAGTAGTTAACACTTTTGCGTGATAATCCTACTCTTTTCATAAGGTGACAAATGGGATGGTAACTTCCTAGTAGCCAAATAATTTTCCATATTTGCAAACCATGGGGTATTTACAAAGAGGGAAAAAATATGCTCATCTGTAAAACCATCATCAATGGGAATATCATCACCCTCAAGTTTTATGCGTGAAATAAATTCATCCACCAAATTCTCCTTTCCAGGTCGGTCAATGACGATGATATTGAACTCTTGAAATAATAGGAGCCGCCCAGTCACTCGGCCATTGGTAATGGGTTTATTCATAATAATAATAATGGCAGAGTGATCTGTATGTACAAATACTTTGTATCCTGTGATGTAATGAAGAAATTTATTGATGGCATGGACCACTGCCAATAATTCCTTTTTGGTAACTGTATATATTAACTTGGTAGGGTACAAGTTCTTACTCACAAAATAAATGGCATAGGATTGATGGTCTTCTTTATTCCCTAATACTCCTCCTATTGCAGTGTTGGAGGCATCAATGGATATGTGAAATGGAAGGGCCCAATTGGGCCCCCTAAGAACTAGTGCCACAAATAACTTAGCTTTCAAAGTTTCAAAGGTAGTTTGACACTGACAAGTCCAAATAAAATAAGCATCTTTTATTAACAATCCAAACATGGGTGAAACAATCTTTGTGAAATTTTCAATAAATCATTGATAGTATCCGACATGTCCAAGAAAGATTCTCACCTCTTTTTGAGTCCTGGGGGGTCGAAGTTTGATGATTAACTCAATCTTAGCAGGATTGACTTTAATCCCTTCAGATGAAACATGATGTCCTAAGACCACTCCTTCAGTCAACAACAATTTACATTTTTCATGACTTAAGGATAGGTTCATTTCCTGATATCTGATTAGGACTTTTTATAGATTATCTAGGGCTTCCTGGTAAGTATTTCCATATACTGTAAATTCATCCATGTATAACTCCACACAATCATGAATAATATCGACAAATATCCCTAGTAATGATCATTGAAATCTGGCAGGAGCATTACACAAACCAAATGGTAAGACCCTATAGGCATAGGTGACCCAAGGACAAGTGAAGGTAGTCTTTTCCTCATCCTCGAGTGCTATGAGAATTTGGTTGTACCCTATATATACATCTAGGAAGGAGAAGTATTTCTTTCCTAACAGTGTATCCAAGACTTGGTCAATGAAAGGAAGAGGAAAATAATCCTTTAGAGTGGCCTTGTTAATCTCCTGTAAATCGATACAAATTATCTATTTCCCGGTTACTTTCTTCGAAACCACTACAAGAAGGGATACCCATTTACTGTCAGAGATGGGATAAATAAATCCTACATTCAATAACTTTTGTATATCCTCTTTTACTATATCCTTGAGTGCCGGGTCAATCCTTCTCTGTCGTTGCCTAACAGGTGTTACTTTTGCCTAGGTATATATGTGATGAATGCATGTGTCAGGGTGTAAACCCTTCACATCATTGTATTCTCGGGTGAATTCCCCTGATTGTTCTTTAAGGAAATTTACTAAATTCTTTTGTTGGTTTGCATCTAGTCCATAATTTATATGTAGAAATTTCCCTGGACTAATCTCATAGGGCATGGTATAACATGTGGAAAACTCATATATATCAAAAATAAAAGATGTCGAAGAAAAATTTGATGGGCCCAATTGTTCCTGAAATTCTTCCCCAAACATGTACTCAAATTGGGGAAAACATTGTGGAAAATAAACACACATGATAGTAGAAATAAACTGGTTTAGCACATTTTTCGTTGTTTTCTCTTGAAGTGCCCAAGAATGATCACCTAGCAAGACAGGTTCTTCCCAATCCTCATTCTCGTATGGACATTAAATCCACCATATATTTTCCATGATAGGTTGAACTGGTGGGTATATGGTGAGCTTCTATATAGAAATTCCATTTGAGATGGCCATTTCACCTTCTCTACAGCCAATAAATGCATTGGTTGTGGCCAACCAAGGTCTTCCCAAAAAACGGGATGCCCTTTGGTAGGATCCTTTGAATGAATTAAAAGAAATTATATTGGGTACTCCCATGAGGCTAATGTAACTATGATATCATCCAATATTCCTTCAGGTATAACCTTTGTCTTTTCTGTTAATTCCAAAATAGTTGGGGTAGGTCTAAGAAGAGGTTTTAACTATAATTCCTCCAAGGTAATAAGAGTCATAACATTGATGGATGCCCATATTTGTATGAGAGTGTTTTTGATGGGAACCTTATTAATGGTTATGGTTACTAAAGGGTTCCCTGGGTTCCCATATTTTGCGACCCTAGGCTGCTCTTATATGAACTCAAAGAGTTCTCCTACCAAATGTACAGTTGGAGGATCCTTCTACTTCCTTATTGACTTCTCAATACACAATTCTTTGACCACCTTACTATAAATTGGAATATCCTTTATGGATTGTAGAAAAGGAATTTTGACATAGATATTCTTCAATTCATTCAAAATTTCAAATTCTGGTCGAGTGGTAGGTTTCTCAATCATTAATCTTTCTGGATAAGGAGGGACCTTTGTAATTTGTGAAGATTCATTTTGGGGAAGATTAGGTTCCTGGTATTTAGGAATGATAACATATTCCCACTTAGTGTCATCCATGGGTTGTTTGGGAGTTTCATCTTCTTCTTCTTCCTGGATGACTACTTAAGACCTCTTCCTATCCAGAACTTTTCCTGACCTTGGTTGAATCTCCTGCAATGGAATAGGAGAAATAACATACGTTGGAAAGGCTTGCATCTCAACATTGTGAAGAGGTTGAGTTGGTTTATTATTGGGTTTGGGCACTGGTTGTGTCGGTAATAATGTTGGTTTTGGGGCACTTGCATTCTGGTATTTCTATGGTTGTTGTGGAATAGAAGGTAAAGGTGGGGGAACAAAACCTGGCAAAAGTTGTGGGATGTTTGGTGGAAACTAAGGGTAAGGATGAGTGGCCATAGGGACAGATGGAGATTGAGGGCTTCCTTGGGTATTCCCTCCTCTCCATACTTGTAGCCAAGGATGGTGATACTATGTAGACTAGTTTTTCCAACTTGGCTAGTTCCACTATTGCAGTTGTTGATAATAAGGTGGAACTTGAGGCTGTATATATGTGTATCTAGGATGACTCCTAGGTTTCCATGGAATCCTAGGTGCATAAGAGGGTTCCCCAGGATCCCCACTTTTGTAGATGGCTAACAAACCGGGAAGTGATGGGAACTTTTCAGTTGGGTGGTCTTCAAATAAAAAGCTAGAAACTGAAATATTATCTAAGGGGAATTCCCTTGAGGAATTCTTCTTCCTGCATCTTGGGAAAAATATGCACATTGTTGCATTCTCCTCCTCCTATTTCTTTTTAATCATTAGGGTATCCAATTGGGAACCTATTGTACTTAAGATATGTTTTTTGAAGTTCTCTAAGAGTTTCCCTATCTCTACCCTTGTGATACCACATGAAATAACTTCTTTTGGGTTTCTACTATAAGGATCTCGAACACTCTTCCCCATTTTGACTCTACTCCTCGAGTAATTCCTACACATTTCACATATTTCAGCAAATGGTTTATGGGAGATGTCGCCTGATGCCATCAGGTTAAGTGTCTCTAGGTATTCTTTTGAAATATCTTTAAGGAAAATATCCCTAACTGCATCATCTAGAAGGTCATGGTACTTCGATTTCTATGAGATATAAGAAAATTGTTCCATATGATCCTTGAGATTCGCATCCTCTAACTGTTGGATTTTGAAATATCATTACGAGGATCCTTGGACTTGTAGTAGTCTTGGTATTTTTTAAGAAATATATATTTCATGACTTCCCAAGACCTAATACTAGACTCTACCATTCCCATGAACCATATTGGTGTGGAATCCTTAAGGGTGGTAGGAAAAAGTTTTAGTTTAATGGGCAATGTCAAGAGTGGAATGTTATTCATATTGACATTCTGTGTGGTATCCAAAATCGAAAACCTGAAGGTGGTTTTGGTTTGGTTTCCAACTTCTTATCCCTCCTCGTGTCTTACGTGGTTGTGATCCTCCTGATCATCCATACTTGTTTGGTTTCCAAAGAGAGGGTACCTAAATGGTTTTATCCTTAAGATAACAAAGTATCCCAAGGTTCTTTTCTAGGAAAGGTATCCCTTTGATGGGAAAGTCTCTCGCTTGTTTATATGTCTGGGACTTTACTCGAGCTGGTTGATACTATTGGTGCCAGAGTTTCTATTTTGACTTGGGAAACAATTATATTGGCTGAACTACCAAACATGGTATTCACTTGTTCAGGGTCAATGATGTCTACAAAGTTAGGGTCCCCTGATGGTGGTGAAAAAACAAAGGTTGTGTTGGTTGGTTCTACTGAAGGCCCAAGTGGTCTTGCCTCCTATCCCACTACTATTGATTCACCAATTTTCTGCTCTATAGTGCTCCTTATTTTGGTCTCTTCAAAGACTTATTTATCTCTTTGGTTTGAGATAGCCCCTATTTTCTGGTATTGGTCTGCAGAGTTTATGGGTGGAGTGTTCCTTCCTCCAAACAGGTTAGAAGGAACTTTGGTGGAAAGGTTTGGTTTGGATTTAATGTATCTTCCCTTTGGTTCCCTAGGTTTTTTCATTAAAGAAAAGAAGAGAAACTACCATTGGGTTTGGGGGAACCTGCTATAACATATGTGCAGGTTCTTACCTCTTTTATTAAAGCTCCCCCACCACCAAACTAATGCTAAGGTTTATAAATTATCTACTTTCTAACTATTTCCTACCTTAAGACAACTCCCCAACACCGGTGCCAAAAATGATGGGTATTCTATATGCACTAATTCCCTCAATTAAATTTTCAACCCAGGGTAAGTAAACTTAGAATTGCGGCATTGTATGATAATGGAAGTATTGTTTAACTAAGGGGATGGTCTACCTAAGGATAAATCTACTTAAGAGATGACTCTTTTCACTTTTCTCAATTAGCAAATCCTATTAAGGAGCTTGAACTATCTACCCTAATTTGCTTCAAACAATGGATTTATGGATTATTTCTAAAAGAGAATATCATAACCTATTTTAAACAAATTCATCTATTCAACCTAATAAACAACAAGTGAATTACTTTTTATATTTCTATCTTTAAGCAAATAAGCAAGTAGACAACTAATTTATCAAAACTATTTCGACAAGTGAACTCTATTCTTAAAAAGAACGCATAATCATTTCTATTTTTTAAAGGAGAAATATTAACCTACTTAATAAAAAATAAAAGCATCGTGATTGTATTCAGATTCTAATAAATCAAATCTATTCCTAATTTGCAATAACATGAAAAATAAAATTCAAAGTTGATGATTATGTCTTCGGTTCCGAATAACATCACGATGGCATCTGAATATTACTGACACTTCAAGAGGGATTAATTCAATGTTGACTTCTATAGAGAAATGGAAAGTTTGAATCAAGCAATCTAACGAAAGATTTTCCATCATAGAAGCAACACTAAGTATCTTGGGAATCCATGTGATCTCTAAACTTCATGCATAAATCATCAATGATTAAAAACACTCTTATACTAATTCCAACAAATCTATAAACTCATGAACTCATGATTAAAAGCATTAATTCAAATCCATTATTCTAAAAGTACAATTCAATTCCATAAATGAGATTTTATAATCAAAACTGAACTAGTCCTATCATTAAAACTCAGATTTCAAAACTATAATGCTTTTAGAAAACATAACCCCAAAATCTATTTCTATCCTAACATACTAAAGTAAGATTAATGAAAAAAATAGATCTATGAATACTTAACTGAACCAATAATTAAATTTAGCTTTATTACAACTAATACAACTTGCAACTATTAATCCATCGAAGCTTGCAAACAATCCTAAATTAAAACTCCATTTACATTAATCCTTTGTCTAAGTAATACTCGTTTTTAATTGCCAAAACCAAATTAAGACTTTATTTCATTATCTAAGTTAGTATCATGTAGGACAATTCATTTCTAATAAATAAGAAACATAACATGATAAATGACCAGCTCCTATAAGAAATCTGCAATTTAAAGAAAGACGAATTAGATAATCAAATTACAATTGGCATGTACAGTAATTGAAAATAAAAAATGCATACAATAAGGAAACAAGTAGAAATTCTAACTAAGAAAACAAAACACCTGATTTATATATATCTATATAGTCACCCAGACCACTGGTGGGACCCCCAATAGGTTGTGGCTACTCTCCAACAACAAAACGTAGGATTAACTCAATGTGATTCTGTCATTAATTAAAAAATGATGTCTGGAGCGCAAGTTTGCAGAGAAATTTCTGAATTACACAATGAAACTCTTCTTAAAAATTATGTCTGTGGTCTTGCCACTGATAGTGGTATTTATAGGTAAATTACAACTCAAGAGGATGACCATTGGAAGGGTTGACCTCCTCTAAAAATGGGAAATTCATTAAATGAGCTTCTAAAAGCTTCAACTTCTAGAAAATCAGTGAGCCACTCAACGATCAGCATAACCGCCCAATATGAGGTGTATGGAGCTTTGTAGCTGGAGGCCAAAAGGAGGCACAAAACCAGGATCATTGATTCATCCATCACGGGTCACCAATGTGCCAACCACCAACACCAGTGTTTTCCGAGTGCCGGATCACGTACCGGATGGGGTGTTGGATGAAGTGTCGGATGAGGTACCAAATGGAGGATCAGACTATGATTTTTCCCTGTTACACACAAACCATGCATAAAATTTCGTAAAACATCGAACTGAACTGAATTGAGATCAAAATCATTGTAAAAACATCAATTACACATACCTGATGCAAATCCATGATGAATCGATATAAAAACCTTTGAAACTCCTTCAAAATGGCCAATATGATGCATATATTATATAAAATTGGTGTAAAAAGGATTTGTACATCTCAATAAAAAAGTCAAAATATGAACCCAACACTTGTGTACAGTAGTTTTCCAGTAATGGTGCCCTCCACAATCACCTTTATGGAATTTTTTGATGGTCTTCTCTACTTCTCCCTCCAACAAACAACTCAACAAGATTCCTCATGGATCCTTCCAATAGAGAGACTGATTTACAATACAAAACTTTTTTGCTTTTAACTTTAAGAACCTAGCCTTGGTTATACTCAATTCAGGAGGAGCCTGCAAATTTCTCAATACATAAATAATATTATCATACCATGGGGAGTCAAGGAATTTTTTAGATACACAAGGGACCTTTTCTTCTTCTGAGTCTGCTGACAAATAAGCAATGAAGTTAATTCTAAAAATCTCACAATTTTTCTATGCCATCAGTTTGGCAAGTCCTTTCCCTTTGATCAACTTTGTAGGTTTGATCTCAAGGTCATATTCCAACAACATAGCTATCCACTTGCCCCTTTTTCCCCCAGGATCAAGATGAGTTAAAATGTCTTTCATAGAACTGCTAGGCACATAGGCAGTGGTATGAGAATGCAAGATATAAACTCTAAAATATTTCAAGGCCTTGACTAGTGCATATGCGTGCTTTTCCATGATATCATACTTTAATGGGGAATCCCTCAATGTCCTACTATGGTATTCTATATGACTTTCAAAATTTTGTTCATCCCTTTGTAATAAAACACCAACAATGGTGTGCTCTGAGGAAAAAGAAAACAATATAAAGCCTTTTTCAAAATTAGGATTGGCCGGTACTGGGGCCTTGGTCAATGGAAATTTAATGTCTTCAAAGGATTTTCTAGCTTCAAGGGTCCACTTTATCTCACTTCCTTTTTTTAGCATGTTAGTGATATGCTTTATGATTTTAGGCAGGTTAGGGATGAATCTTCTCAGAAAGTTTACATTCCCCGGGAAAGATTGCACTTTTTTTTTTTTCTGGGTGTGCCAATTTTCAATATCCTCTCAACTATGTTGGGATCTATCTTTCTTCCCTCCTTTTAAATAATGTGACCAAGTAACTTCTTTTCTTCCATGCCAAAAATAGACTTTTTGGGGTTCAATGAAATTCCAAACTTTCTACACTTTTGAAAATCCCTCCTTAGAGGTTTAAGATGTTCTTCATCAGAAGATGAATACACAATGATATCATCTAAGTAAATATCAATAAATTTATATTTATCATTAGAAAAATCTATATCCATATCCCTTTGAAATGTTTCTCCTACATTCATGAGCCCAAAAGGCATCTTGGCATACATGAAGTTTCTCCATCCTGTTGTAAATGCTATATTTTCCTTATCATCAGGATGTGCCATGATTTGATTGTACCTAGATAAACCATCCAACATTGACATTTTTTGAGAACCTACCACTTTCTATAGAATGTGATCCATCTTAGGTAGTGGGTAGTTGTTCTTGAGAGACACCCTATTCAGATTTCTGAATTCTACACATAATTTGATCTCTCCTCTCTTCTTTCTAACAAAAACCATATTTTCCACCCACTTAGAAAACCTTGGAGATACTATGATATTGGCTTCAAACAACTTCTTTATCTCTTTCTCAATCAAGGGCAACATCAAAGGATTGATTCTTCTTAATTTATATTTGAAATGTTTATGATATTCTTTGATTGGAATTACATGCTTAATCACTTTGGTATCATAAACTTTCAAATCTTCATAACTCCAGGAAAAAACATCAGGGAATTCTTTCATTAAATTGATATATCTTTGCTTGACCTCTGGGGTGAGTGTCTTGGATAGCTTAATGATCTTAGGATATTCCTTAGTCCGAATGTTGCAATCTTCAACATCTCCATCATTTACAGTAATTTTAGGACTCCTGACCACAACATTATTATCAAAGAGTTTGTCTAATGGGACCAGGCCTTTGGGAATGATGTTACTTTTTAGTTGCACTATATCCCTACCAAAAATCTGATTTTTGAAATAACCATTGTTTATTAACACAACCACATCTTCTTCTTCACCACAATATTCTTAATCAATGTTCATTTTTTCAAATTCATCCTCCATATTGAGGAAATTTTCTATTTGTTTATCATCTTTGAAAACTTTCCAGTACTTAATATTATCTGGTACTACAAGCCTGTGCTTGACCTCAATATCATATTTTCTGTTAGGGAAAATGGGAATTTTAAACACTGAGGCTAAAGTAGCCAGGGCATCAACAATATGATTCTACCCTCGTGGAATCAATGAAAGATTATATTCTGGAAATTGCCCAAGAAGATCAAGCACTATATTTCTATAGGCCCTTAGCCTGGGATTTTTTTCTTGGTATATACTCTTTATCTAATTGATAATCAACTCAGAATCCCCATGTACATCTATTCTCTTAGAACCCATCTCCTTCAAAGTCTTCAATCCTAACACTAATCCCTCATATTCATCCATGTTGTTTGTGAAATCAAAAGAAAGTTTATAAGAACACAATTTTGTATTTCCTTTGGTGAAGTTGATCCACACACCGACCCCTGCTCCTTCTTTGCTGACAACTCCATCAAAGCTCATATTCCACATCTGATTTTATACATCATTTATTTTCTCTAAACTTTCCACATTTTGTTGGTCAGATTGGTCTTTGGAAGCCATATCAATCTCTATCCCTTCCTATTCAGAACTCAAATCATTGAAGAAAATAGAGGATCCAATCTCAGTTTCCAATTGAGGATAAATGGGGTGGTTGTTTTCCTGGGCTTTGTTACTGACCATGTATTTGAGAAATACTTCCCTGTACGACCTCCTATCTTGACCAAAAAAATGGATAGTGGCATATGACATATCCATTTGCAGAGTCCCTTTCAACTTTGCAGCCCATGACCTAGAAAACAACATGCCAAACATAGGAGGGATATCAACAACCACTACATCCATGGCCATAGTTTTTGCTAGAATTTGAGACAAAGAAACCACCAGATCTTTGATTAGGCCCAGGCACTTCACCTTCCTTGAATCAAAGGAGAAAATATCTTTGTAAGGCATTGTGATGTCCAGGCCCAATTGGTCCATGACCACCTTGGGAATTAGGTTATGGGATGCTCCTGAATCCAACATAGTATTATGCAGAGTCATATCATGAATCTTCAAACTGACATAGAAAGGGGGGACCTCATCAACATCAATACTCTCCTCTACATGTGGGCCAAACAAGATGGTAGGATGATCATCTTGTATGTTCAAAGTATCAAAAGTTTCTTCCATCTTGAGCATCTTGATGATCTGATTTCTATATTCACTATTATTTATCAACTCATTGAATGGTACAAAGATTTTAATTTTGGCCATCTCACTTTCAAAATTAAAGGAAGATGAGGTTTTCTCTACCTCTTTGATGACTGTCTCCTTTATTGTTTCAGGTACTTTCTTCTGGGGTTCTTCCTTCTTCTTTCCTTTATCCACAACATATCTTGCAACATAGTCTTTTTTAGGATGACTTGAAGAAGGTATGTTATTTTGAGATTCTTTGGTAGGATTTCCATATGGAGGATTTGCAGGCACCTTTTTGTTTCGAAGATTATATTGTTTTTGGAATTGCATGATGGAATTCTGCAACCTTGTTTGGTAATATTATTTTTCCACTGACAACCTCTCATCATTACCCTGCATGAATATTTCATTAGCATCCATGAACTGGTCATGTCCTTCTTTAGTTAAAATTACCTTTTTTTCATAATCATCCCAACAGTGCATGTTGTCTTCAAAATTTTCATCATAATTCTCATTTGCATAATTATTTTGAAAATAAGGTCTTATTTGTTGATCAAAATGGTTCCTCTGATCTCATTGCATGATGTTAAGGTCCTAACCCGCACATAGGTAGATCAATGTATTCGGATGTAATAAAGGTCAATATTAATAAGGCCTTTCAATAAAATAGAATAGGGCGGATGTAAGAAGACCTAATAGAAGCTTCCGCTTCTAGAAGGATCTTCCTCTAGATGCTTCTCTTAACTTACATATTTAGTATAAATAAGAGGCGAGGGTATGAGAACCCTAGCTTGGAGATTATTGTAACAGAGCGTTGCTCGACTGGAGGTTGCCCCCTCGAAGAGGCCTATGAACATTGCTTTCTGAATCAAAGTGATTTTTTTATTTCTATCTCATATATCATTTCTGTGTATTGTGAATATTATGATGGATATTTTACTGCTATTCTGTCATTTCTAGCATTTTATTTTTGTTCTGCATATTTTATATATCTGGTATCTTGCAAGTGGTATCAGAGCACTTTCCTTGGCAGAAATTCTGGGTATTTTTTTCAGGGTAGAGATGTATTCCGGCGTCTTTAAGCCACAGAGATCTATCGTTACGTGCATAAACCCGCGGTTGAGGGATTCATACACGCAGGAAATACAAGTGGCTCTTAAGCGCACATTTGTTGGCCACCCTTGTAACCCCTGTTGGTACCCCTTCGAGTGGTAGTGCATCAGATAGTACCTATGTACGGATCAGCCTAGATTTCCTGAAGCCCTCTTTAGATAAACCTTTCGGTCGCCGAACTGCTATAGTGTCACCGAGAACAACACTCAGGAGGATACTCTCTAGTACCTGGGTATTCAGGTAGTACGGCTAAGCGTACGGTCTATCCTCCTTAGTTAGTGCCCTAAGATATTGGGCCGAGTAATACTGTTGGACCCAGCACATATATCAGAGAGCTATAGCATAGGGTAAACCCTTGTCTGTAGAACCCTTGAATACCTAACCCTTGGGGAACATAAACAACAACATAAACAAATTAAACCAGCGAGATCTATTGACGCGCATCTATGTTTGCGTTGCTAAGTAAATACTCTCTGGTTCAGAATTTGG
>ML782573.1:348008-373920 GCA_009831015.1 Picea engelmannii
ATTATTTCCCTCAATGCTCTCACCGGCTTCTCTGCCCCCCAAACCCTCAAGTTAATCGGTTACATCAAGCAAAGAAAGGTCATCATTCTGGTTGATAGTGGCAGCACCCACAATTTTATTCATCGCCACATTGCCCAAGAAACTCATTGCTACATCCATGCTGTTAACAATTTCCAAATCATGATTGCCAATGGTGGTTCTATGAAATGTGGTGGGTGCTATGAAAATGTGTGTCTCCAAATAGGCGACTACCACCTCAAATCCCATATGTTTGCGATTGACATGGGCGGTTGCGACAGTGTGTTGGGTGCAGACTAGCTAAGGACTTTGGGTCCCATTCTCATGGATTTTCAAAACTTAACCATGCAATTCGACCAAGGAGGCCACCAATATAAATTTTGAGGCATCATTACTAGTTCACCTGAGATCATCAGTTCTCATCGCATGGAAAAACTGCTAAAAAAAGGTCATTCGGGTGTCATTGCCCAAATCCATACCATACAAGCCACAGAGACACCACCAGTGCCCCAAGACCTCCAAGCCCTCCTTTCTATACATCAAACAGTATTTTCAACTCCCCAAGGACTCCCCCCTTCCCACGGTGTCCATGATCATTCCATTCCCCTTGTCCCAGGAAGCCTTCCCCCCAATATACGTCCATATCACCACCCCTTTAAACAAAAAAATGAAATTGAAAAAATGGTCTAGGAACTCCTTACTACTGGAGTCATCCATCCTAGTACGAGCCCTTACTCCTCTCCAATCGTCATGGTATTGAAGAAAGAAGGTTCTTGGAGAATGTGTCCTGACTTCCGTGCTCTCAACAAATTAACCATCAAAGACAAATTTCCCATTCCTGTCATTGATGACCTTTTGGATGAATTGAGTGGCGCCCAATTCTTTACCAAACTTGATCTTCGCTCAGGCTATCACCAGATACGCATGAAAGAGGCCGACATTCCCAAGACGACCTTTTGCACTCATGAGGGCCACTATGAGTTTTTGGTCATGCCCTTTGGCTTGTGTAACGCCCCCTCCACCTTCTAGAGCCTCATGAACCATGTCTTCCACCCTTTTCTCTGTCATTTTGTCTTAGTTTTCTTTGATGATATGCTCATATATAGCAAAACCTGGAAAGACCATATTAATCATGTGGATCAAGTTCTCCGCCTACTCTCTCAGCACCATCTTTTCCTGAAACAGTCCAAATGTTCTTTTGGTGCCTCTGAACTAGAATACTTGGGTCATCTAGTGGGAAAGGATGGCATAAGGGTGGACCCGAGAAAGATTGAAGCTATGCAAGACTGGCCGCACCCAAAGACTCTCAAAATCTTGCACGGATTTTTGGGCCTCACAGGGTATTACCGCAAGTTTGTTAAGAACTATGGAAAAATTGCAGCACCTCTCATAGCTCTCCTCAAAAAGAACTCTTTCACTTGGACTCCAACAACTACTCAAGCTTTTCAAACCTTGAAGAAGACCATGTGCACCACTCCGGTTCTGGCCCTTCCCGACTTCACAAAGACTTTTGTGTTGGAATGTGAGGCCTCAGGGAAAGGAATTGGTGTTGTCCTTATGCAAGAGGGTCGACCTTTGGCCTTCACTAGAAAGAAACTGTCCGAAAAGAATCTGGGCAAACCCATTTATGAAAACTAAATGTTATTCTGCATGTCGTTGAGTTGTGGCATCTGTATCTCTTGGGGAAATGCTTCCAAATTAAGACAGATCATCAAAGCCTCAAGTACTTTCTGGAACAATGCATTTTCTCCCAAAAACAACAAAAATGGGTGACTAAGCTCTTTGGATATGACTATGATATCATTTACAATAAGGGCAAAGACAATGTCGTGGTGGATGCACTGTCCCGAAAATATGAAGACGAAGGATCTATTTTTTATTTTTCCTTCATTGTACCTGATTGGCTCCAAGCTGTGCGCCAGGAATGGCTTCAAGATCCCAAAAGTTCGCATATGATCCAACAACGGCAGAACAAGGCTCCAGCTCCCCTAGGATACTCCTGGCTCTAGGATGAGCTTCGATATAAGGGTCACTTGTATTTAAGTAAACAATCGAAGCTCAAATCCATGGTGCTTTCTGAGCTTCATGCTACACCCACAGCCGGGCACTCGGGGTTCACCAAAACATATGACGGAGTCAAACGCTCTTTTTTCTAGGAGGGTATGAAACAGGACATCCATAAGTTTGTCGCTGAATGTGAGGTGTGTCAACACAACAAGGGAGAAACAGTCAAATCCCCAGGCACCCTCCAACCGCTTCCGATTCCCCCTGCTATTTGGAAGGATATCTCTATGGACTTTATTATAGGCCTACCCAAATCGAGGAATAAATCAGTCATAATGGTGGTGGTGGATCGCCTCTCCAAGTATGCTCATTTCTACGCTCTTTCCCACCCATTTACTGCATCCACAGTGGCTCAAATTTTCATGGACCAGGTATTCAAGCTACATGGCATGCCGCACTCTATTGTTTCTGATCGAGACCCAACTTTCACAAGCAATTTTTGGAAAGAATTGTTTAAGCTACAAGGCACACAATTGCATCTCATCTCATCTTATCATCCCCAAACGGATGGTCAAACGGAAGTTGTCAACAAGTGTTTGGAAACATATCTGAGGTGCTTTTCCTCTGAAAAACAACACCAGTGGGTTCAATGGTTACCCCTTGCTGAATGGTGGTATAATACTACATACCATACAGCCACTCACATGACTCCCTTTGAAGCAGTATATGTACAGAAGCCACCTTCAGTTCTCTCATACTTACCAGGTACCTCGAAGGTCCACGCGGTTGACCAAACACTTTCCATTCAAGAGGACATCCTTCGTACCCTTAAAGAGAACTTGGTCATGTCACATAATAGAATGAAGCAACAGGCAGATCAAGGTCGCTCTGAACGTCAATTTCCAGAAGGGGATCAGGTGTTTCTAAGACTGCAACCATATAAGCAAACTTCCCTCAAGGTCGAGCATTGTCAGAAGCTAGCACCCAAATTCTATGGCCCTTACACAGTTCTCAAGCATGTGGGACAAGTCGCATATCAGTTAGCTCTGCCCAGTCAGTCGAAGCTACATCCTGTTTTTCATGTTTCATGCTTGAAGAAGGTGATTGGACCCAGGTGCCAAATTCAAACCAACCTTCCAGAGTTAGCTGAATAAGGCTCCATTTGGCTACAGCCAGAAGCAGTTTTGGACTAGTGTGAGTGTCACCTGCATCAGAGAACCATCAAGGAAGTGCTAGTACAGTGGAAATACATGACTCCAACAGATGCCACTTGGGAACCAACTACCATTCTGCAGCAGTTTCCACATCTCAAGCCTTGAGGACAAGGCTATTTTTAAGGGGGCAGACATATTAAGGTCCTAACCCGCACATAGGTAGATCAATGTATTTGGATGTAATAAAGGTCAATATTAATAAGGCCTTTCAATAAAATAGAATAAGGCGGATGTAAGAAGACCAAATAGAAGCTTCCGCTTCTAGAAGGATCTTCCTCTAGATGCTTTTCTTAATAGACATATTTAGTATAAATAAGAGGCAAGGGTATTGGAACCCTAGCTTGGATATTATTGTAACAGAGTGCTACTCGACTGGAGGTTGCCCCCTTGAAGAGGGCTGTGAACATTTCTTTCTGAATCAAAGTGTTTTTTTTATTGCTATCTCGTATATCATTTCTGTGTATTGTGAAGATTATGCTGGATATTTTACTACTATTCTGTCATTTCTAGCATTTTATTTCTATTCTGCATATGTTATATATCTGGTATCTTGCACATGATTTGTGGAACCACTCATCTTATTTGGTTTCTCAGTGGAACATCAGTCTGTTCTCTAGTGTTAGGCTTATTTTCTAAAGACATCCTCTCCATCAGTTTCTCCATGGTATTCATCATCATTTAAAACCTGTCCTCTCATGATTGTGAGGATGAATGATGTGCCTTATCTTGAACCTTGTTCATCTCCCTGTCAGAGTTAGACTTTATCTTTCATGAAGCCATTAGATTTACTTCAACTTATATTTCATCACTCATCATATCATATAATGAAGTAGATATTCTTTCCCTCAACACAAAATAAAAATCACTCTCAAAGGAATTGACATATCTAAGTTGAGCAGCTCTAGGAGGGCATTTTACTTCAATAGGAATTGAATTATAAACTTTGATAAATCTTGTTGAAAACTCCTACACTGTTTCATCAGGTGACCTTATCATGTTGTTAAATTGGGTTAACAATTAAAGGGGGTTTTTCTTGTCCCGCTACTTTGAAATAAAAATGGTTTCAAAGGCTTCAAAATTTAGGATACTTGTTGTTGGGAGAGATTTGAACCACTTTATGAATTCTCCTGCAAGACTTTGTGCAAACAACCTAATTTTTGCATCTTCAAAATCTACTTCTTCTAGGTCTATAAAATCATTGAACCGGTCTAAATTTTTTTGGGCTTACACATTGCCTGCAACATCATACAACTTAATCCTCAGATTATACTCTCGAGGAAAATCATGTAACTAAGCAGGTAGAACAAGAGGGGCAAGCCTAGATGCCATGGATGTAGTAAGGACTTGAATTGGTTGTTGGTTTTGAGTATGAATCAGAAGAGGTTTAGCAGAGGCAGCTAAAATTAAATCTTGGAACCTCTTCTTATCAAATATGATCTCGTTCAAACAAGACTCAGATTTAGTTATGAACAAATTTTTCTCAATTTTCACTTCAAAATAAAGGTTTCCAATGCTTGTCACTCCATATTTGGGCAAGGATAAATATATGTCTAGACACAAAACTAGGCTTATTGGATTTTTTTTTTGTGTGTGTACAATATTCTCAAGACCAGACACAGGGATCACTACTTTTGGGGCTGGGTTTCTCCTGGTATGAATTCTGTTGTGAGCCAGGATTTCTAGCTCAAACTACTTTATGATACTGGTCTCTTTGTAATGGAGTCACCGGGATAAATTTAGTCTTATCCAATAAGGTGTTTGATTCATTGTCACCCTCAGGAATCAAATCTGAATATTTAAGTCGTTTGTTTCCCATGGAATATTTCACTTTCGATCCCCAACAATGACACTAGAATGTTAACACTTTGTAAATTTTTTCGATTGATAAAACAAATGATAGAGGTAACCTACAAACCAACTTTGGATATGGGTACTATCTCAGAGAGGGCTCTCCCGTGTCACTAGGTGTTTCTTTTTAAAATCAATGGCTAGGTTTTGTTGTTTTGGGGATTTTTTTATAAATTTGTTGGCAAGTAAGGGGAGGGACACTTAGGGCCATGGAGTCAAATTTTGAACATGAATGGAAACACTGACTAGACAATAAAACTCTCAAGAGGATAAAGACTAAATGAGGCGATGAATCTGAGTTATAAATTGTAATTTACAGAGTGTAAGAAGAAAACATAAAAACAAGTAACTACACCAGAGAACTAATGAAATGAATTATGAATTAGTTAGGAAGAAATTAACATAGTTTAAATTTCTTAAGCCAAGAGCATCACAAGATGAATTCTAGGCCTTTCAAATATCCAATTTAAAAAGAAGATGGTGTAAATGGAATCAAAAACATAGGAAATACATACAAAGAGATAAGACAAAAATCATATCACCACCGTTAGAATATTTTCATGGATACTTCAAAGAATTCTACATATGTATTCAATTCATCTTTAGAAAATTACAAATTAAGTCCGAACAAATAAAATCGTGCCCTTGCACTTTCACCATCATTAATACATTTGGAACCTCTAATACTTATACAATTCGAGTTCCTTTGGTGTGCAATTGATTATAATAATTGAAATGAAACATTTCAGCTTCCAAACTGATTACAATAATTACAAATAACAGTTTCAGTGTAGGAACCGATTACAATGATTAACAAGGAAAACATTTTATGATCCAACTGTTGATTCCTTTGATTCTTTAGCTCCTTCTTTTGCCACTTGTTATGTTTTGTTCTTCTATCTGATCTGTCATTTTCAATGACCTATGGACATCATTTACTGGACCCTGGAAAACTGCACTTTGTTTTACCCAACCATACAATCTCCTTCCATTGCAAGTCAAAAGGGATATCATAATCCATAATTTCTTTGATTAGGATCTCTAGGTCAATGTAGGAGGCATATGTCATGACTGGTAGTCCAATATTCACTATTTTGAACTGATTCAAAATATCAAAATCTGTAATCAGATGTTCAACCAGGGTTTCCTCTAGGTTTTCAAATTTGGAGTCATCCATTCTGCACTGAGTGAGGCAAGAGTTGTATTCTTTCTGATCATATAATTTTCCTTTACCATCCCAAAATGGTGGAAGGCCTTTAATGAAAAATTATTCAAATAGATCCTTGAATTCTTGCACACTTTGATCCATATGTGTGGCCTTAGTTTGGAATGATTTTAGCAAGTTATGTTTGGAAATAACCCTCCTGGTCAAGATGAACAATGTAGTTCTATCTTTGACCCCAATGGTATGAATTTATGCAGTAGGGATGGAGTTGAGCAAGTTTATAGTGTTTTGGGC
This sequence comes from Picea engelmannii, assembly GCA_009831015.1. Lineage (NCBI taxonomy): Eukaryota > Viridiplantae > Streptophyta > Pinopsida > Pinales > Pinaceae > Picea > Picea engelmannii. The sequence goes on from ML782573.1 coordinate 354,552, forward strand.
CCAGTCTGATGGTTTCTTTACTAATGTCTCATTTACAACAGTGCACCTACTTCTAGCCGTAGTGGCCATAATGTCTTTATCATTGATGAAGTTTAAATACACTCTAAACTTGGCAGCTTCAACAACTATAGAATCTTAGATGATGTGTTTGGCTCCCTGTCGACCCTAATTAGCTTATATTCCTTGAAACATTCAGACACTATGGAGAAAGACTCTGGTATGTCGAGGGCACCTCAAATTGATACACTCTCTACCCTACACAAGAGCTTAGACCCCTATTTATCTAAGACAACTTTCTCTTCCTGTGAATACTTCTTTGTGCACCAACCTATGAATTTAGGAAAAGGGAAAGAGACCTCGACAACATAAGGGACTATAGTGGCTTGGACTGCTTCAAGGAATGGTATATTCTTTCCTACATTATCGAACAAATTACTCTTGGACACAAAGATGGGTGAAATGGTTATTTTAGTGTCGAACTCATTTGAATCTTGGTCAATTAGGGCTTCTTCGTTTGACAAAGGGTCTTTCTCTGTCACTATATTTATGATAGGGTCCATGGAGGTGATGAAAGATGCCTGGAAATGCATAGAAATGGCATGAAATTGGTGTATTGTTGAGATTTAGTTGGATGGGGGGTGGTCACGCCAACCTTCAAAGTTCCAGTATTTTGAAAAATAATAAAATGAACGACAAAATCCCTTTTTATAATTTTACTATTTCAGGGGCACAAGGAAGTGGTTTGGATCAATCCGCTTCTTTCTCCGAAATGCACCCAATGGCACCACATGGTCCTGAATGAAAACCATGGTTTCGTTTTCATCCCGCTATCGAGAATTATCCTCTACGCAACTTCTCCAACTGAAATTCCCTATGATTGTCGATCTGGAGAGCTCGCAATCTGTAATGTATTATGTCCCATCAACTCTGTGCTCCCACCAGGTTTACCCTCATCCTACCATATTTATCCCCGTCTCTAATTTTTGGGGCTTCCAAACCGGTTTAGCACCTTGCTAACTCCTGAAATCTTGATTTCACACTGAAATTTTAATGGTGATAACATATATCATATTGAATCTCTGGACTAATATTCTTCACCAATTGTGTATATATCAAGTTGTATTGTGATCCGATATCAAAAAAACAATCCATCATGTTATGCTTCATACAAATTTTAATGCAGAAATGTTCAGTCATCTCCTTTTCCTCTTTGTGATTGCAACCAACTAATGCTAGATCTTCTTGAATATTAGTCCAACTAATATTCCCTTCTTGGTTTGAGGTAATATCCACCTATTCCTTAGCATCCACTGATATCAATGCTTTCTTCTTCCTTTTATGGAAGTATTTGGGGTGATTCTCATGGTACAATTTTGAACAGTTCTTCTCAATGTGTCCCTTTTGATCACATCGTTTACATTGTTGGATGGAAGGTGTTTCTTCTTGTGTTTCTACCATGATCTTATTTTCATTCCATGTGTTATTTTTTTCTTCTTTTTCTGTTGCTTTGAGGGTTTTTCTTCCTTGTGTGTGCATGTTTTTTTCTTTTTCTTGTCTCCCTCATAGTACTATGCTTTAATATTGGTCTCATTAATAATATTTGGAATAAATATCATCATTTTTCTATGAATATGCAGTACAAATTCCCCCAAATACTTGACTAACATATCTGGACTTTTTAGAGAGACTCCCATTTGAATTTCTCCATTCCTAAACTCTATCATGAACTCTTGGATTGATTGTCCTTGTCTCTTCCTAAAGTAATTCCATATTATACGTTGGTGTTCCTCATACCCTATCAGATAAAATGGGGATTTGATCATTTCCTTGAACACCTCCCAATCAGTCATTGGTGGCTCATTTCCTAGTGCTCTGCTTATTGCATCACTCTCCCACCATGTCAAATCATGGACTTCAAGCTTCAACCAGGAAAAGAGAGTCTTTTGTTTTCCAGTAACTTCATGCACATTGAAGTATACTTCCATTTTCTATATCCATTGTTTCAACTTGATAGCATCCACTTCCATGACATATGGCTTGATTTCCACCTTGTACTCTACATTAAATGGTACTTGTGCATTACTATAGCTGCATTCTCCCATCTCTCAATTTTATTCCTTCATGGGGCCTTTAGGACAATCCTATGTCGATGGTGTTTCCTTGAAATTCGATGTCGATGGTTATGAAACCATTGGTGTTAATGTATCCAAACTCTTTTCAAATAAATCCAACTTGACCCTGGGATCTTCTTCCTCTTCTCTTCCATAATATTTCCCTAACATTCTTGATTCTCTACATTTCTCTACCCCTAGAAACAACTATTTTCCACTTATTTTGTAATCATTGTGGGTACTTACTGTTAGTCCCTAAAGTTGCACTCAACTGCTAAGGGAAAGCAAGGGCATCATTGATTTATTACAAAAGTGTTTTGAGGGTTTTATGATTGGTTTTTTTTTAGTAAGGTGGTTTGAAGTTGGTTTCAAGGTAACAACATAACATAAAAAACAAGATTAAAACAAAGTATATCCCAATGATTGAATAATAGGGAAACACAAAGATGGGTCAAACCAATGAAGAAAAAGAAAGGTGAAGCCTTCAATTTGTCAACTTCACAAGAATTCTTGCCTCAAAATATTATAAAGAAACAAGATTATTAGCTTGATATCAAACTTGAAAAATTATCTTTACTATAAAATTTCCACTGTATAAATTATCAGTCAAGAATTAAAAAACATTGCAATTCGAATAATGAATTCAAGCATGAAGAAAGAAATAATAGAATAGAAAAAGAGGGTCTAACCATCCATATGCCTTTGCTATTAAGTATCAAATTGAACATAAATGCCTTTACAATGTTCTTCACAAAAGGGTCCCTTGGATCTCCAATTTTTCGACCTGAACATGGTCTTTCTTCTGTCTATTTAAACTATTTATAAAACTTCCAAATCCTATCATCTAGTATAGCTTTAATGACTAGATTTTGAATAGTATCTATCTACTAAAGTAGTTCACTCAAAAAGAGCTTCTACAATCCAAAAATAGATCAAAGCTCAACAACTTGATATTGCAAATATTGCCAACATTACATTTGACTCTACAAAATAGGAATTTAGTTTGATTTTGTAAAACAGATCGAGGTCTTAGCATTTTACTGACAAAAAATGTGTAGGCCTTGCCATATTTCCTGGAAAATGTTTAAATCATAATTGTAGCAAATTTCCATGTTACCTTTAGGATATTATCACAGCAATGGATTTAGCATTTCTTTGTTTGAGCTTTGTGGTAAGCACAACATTGTGCCAATAGAGTCTGAAATTGACCTCCCTAAGTTCTTTGAGCAATGCCCTTTGCTCTCTCTTCTTCTTTTTAAAACTTTGAATCCTTTATTATAGGAAAGCATTCCATTGTTCTATCTACGCCTTCTCCTTCTTTAGTTGTCTTATTCTTTTCTAAAACTCCTTGATCTTTTATTTATCAGTTCTAATTTTAACTCTAAATCCTGAGCATTCTTCGAAAGGTGAAGGTTCATTCAGGTTTAAAGCAACTCTGGGTTCCTTGGATTTAACTTAGTACTTTGAGACTAATTCTGAGCTATGTTATTCCTTAGAACTTGTTGAATCTATAGCTTTAGGCACATCTGGTATGTGATCTAAGTCTTCAAAGTAATCCTATTTATCTTCAGGAGTTTCACTGATACCTTTAGCCATCTCTTTAGCTTTTGCTAATCTAGTTGAAGCTCTCATTATAGGACCTGTATGTGGTGAAATTATTCTTTTTCCTTTCCTGACATATTTCTTGGGCAATGGAGTTCTTTTTTCCCTTTTCCTGGTACTTGCTTCAACATTCTTAGAGTCATCTTCTATGATTATGAAGTTTTCTTCTTTGATTGATGGATTGAACATTTCCTTTGAATTCAGTCTATACTTGTTGGTGACCATAGTAGAATTTATTCTAGGTGTCTATGATAGAGACACACCTTTAACCCTTTTCCCTTTGGTTATTGCACCCCTTTTACTGGTTGATGGTGTTTCAAGCTTGACTGTAGTTTGAGTATCAAGATCATTATCTGAATCATTTTCACCTTTAACATTTTCCTCAGAAAATGTTTCAATTTTTGGTTCCCACCTAGGTCTTTTACTTCTGATCCTCCTAGTCACCCTAATATCAAAAATTTCCTCTTTCACAAGGGTTTCATTGAAGATGTCTCGGCTCTGTGTAACAGTCTTTCTCCCTTTGTCTTTCTTCTGCTTATTGGACTGAGTGATAGGGTTTAAAGATCCTGTGAGCTAGCTCCAGGGCTTCTGTAATTCATTCAAAGAAGACATGACTAAGGTTTTAATCAAGACTTGATGGAAAAGTCTTCTTTTAGCATTAGTGGAGAGTGATTGCACTCTTTTTGACATCTTTGAATGAATTAGTATCTTGACGTGGTAGAGATAGACTAGTGATAATCTACCTTCATAGGTGATATACCTGTGAATCATGATTAGAGTCATGTGCCATTCGGGTCGAATCCAACTACGAGGTATTCCCCTTCTCTAATCTGGATGCTGCTTGTCTGGAAGAAGGAATTGGTTTACAAATTCAGTAACCACATGCTCTTTCTTCCACCATCTTTCTCCTCCAACTACCAGCCTGCAAGCCTGTGTGATATTTTGTTCTGTTACCAACATCAACATTTTACCGATTTCGACCTCGTGACCATCTAAATTTAGAGTGAACTCCATGGAGACCTACTCATCATAACCTTGAAAAGTGGTGAGGAATTCAAACCACCCAACGTCTCTGAACCTTTGAGCCATCTGAGGATAGGCTTCAAGAATTTCGATACCCTCTGGTTCTATTCTGACAACCTGTCCTCTCCTCTTTGGCGCCATCAAACACAATTCTGTAACTGCATCCTTGGGTTCCAAATTTTCCACCTGCAATTGTTAGTGTATATCGTTCCTTTGAGTGGATACCTGCATTCCTCACTGCAATCTTGAATTCAGTGAAATCGAACAGGTATAATATAACGATCATCAAGAAAAAGGGTGATTTGAATTGAGTCCTGCATGAGTACACAACAATCGGATTATGAAACGATTGAATTTTGCAAATGATTTCCAAGGTTTCATGGACGCATGTGAACTCTCAACCCACAATTCGTTTCATCATAATGAAATCAGGATGGCAGGCGTGTATCAAGGCATCATTATTTGGTGCTACGAGAATAGGCTTATTCCCGTAGTGCTATTAATGACTTAGCAAAATTTAAACATTTGAAATTCAAACACGCATACAAGGAGGCACCTCATTTTTAAACCATGTATTTCAAAATCAAACTTAAATAAACTATCCCAAAACTGCAATGCAAACCATAAAAAACAAAAATTGAAATCAATGAGAAACAAAAAATGAAGTGTGGGTAAGGAAGACTTAGGATAAGGATTTCTCAATAAACCAAGAAAAAATTAGAGACTAACATTGGCTCCTTCTAGGGATGGAGTTTTGATAATAAAATCCAAGAACTACAGACCATTGCCTTTCCTTTATTTCTGATTCACTGATTTCCCTGCAACTGTCAGTCTTTTATTCTCTGCATAACTGTAAAAACAATTCCATGGGTATATGGAGTCTTTACTGAAAGGAAAACCTACTGTACTAACTCAAACCTAATGATCCCTTAGAGAAAGTAGTGCTTCAAGAACCTCCCGCTCACTGCCCCCCAAAAAATTTAAGTGTTGTCTAAATTATGCAGGAGAAAAGTGTTATTGTTCATTACCTTGGCTATCTTGAAAGGACAATACCATAGATTATCGAACTTTCCATGTTTTTCTTTATCCTCTCTCCTGGCGTCCCATCTTAACACCAAATCTCCTTCATTGAAAACATATTTCTTAGTTCCCTTATTGAATGTAGCCTTGATTTTGTTGATATGAGAAACAACTTTCTGATTAACCTGTTCTCTGACCTATTGAACTTCAATCATCTGAAAAATTATTCTTTGGACATCATTGGGTTCCTCTAGTTCTTCTTGCATAAACTTTAAGACTGGCAGGCCCAATTGAGTTAGAAGGATTGCTTATGTACCATATACCATCTAGAAGGGAGATGTCCCAATAGAATTCTTTTTTCTTATACGATCAACACAAAGGGCAAACTTTAACTTGGAATCCCATGCTTTTTTGTTTTCTGCTAGTAATTTTTTGATCATTTTTATTAGAGTCTTATTGGAAGATTTAGCTAATCTATTCCCTTGGGGGTAGTAGGGAGTAGAATGAACCAATTTGATATTATACTTATTGCATAATTCAATCATGGAAATTGATTTAAAATCCTGTGCATTATCAGTGACCATTTTTTAGGACAACCAAACCTAGAAAAAATATATCCCTCTAGAAATTCCATGATTACCTTGTCTATTGTATTCCAAGTCGGAATTGCTTAAATCCACTTCGTAAAATAATCTATAGCTGTAAGAATCCATCTATGTTATCCTGAGGATGTCGGATTAATCTCTCCGATGAAATCTAATCCCCACTATTGAAACGGTTGATGGCCGATGATTGGTTTCAAAGGTAGAGATATAAGTTTCTTCTTTCCAGCAAATTTTTGACAAGGTTCACATGCCCTAACTTGAGAAAAAATATATGAGAATAGAAATGGCTAGTAATAGCCTACTCTAAGAATTTTGAAGACAATAGCCTTCCAATGATGATGGCCTCTGCAAACACCGTGATGCAATTCTTGAAATATTTGTTTAGCTTCCTTTTCATCCACACACCTCAACAGAAAACCATTGGGGTCCTTCCAAAATAGGGTCTGATCAACAATACAGTACTTTACAGCTCTCAACTTTAATGATCTGAATTTTTTATTTATCCAACTCTAGGGGAGATTGAACATTCAATAGAAAAAATACGATGTCTTTGTACCATTTTGAAGAAGCATACTTGTTGTTTATCTGTAAATCTATTTCTTCAATCTGGACAAAAGAGTCCTGTGTCATGTCTGAAAGATGATATAACCCAATTGCTTTGCAATTAGATTCTGTCATTAATTTGGCAAGGCCTTGAACCTTTATCAGTTGAGTAGGTTTTATGGTGAGATCGTATTCCAGGATTTTGGTTATCCATTTCTCTCGCTTTCCTTCACAATATGGCTGAACCAATATTTCTTTGACTGCATTTCTTGGGACATAAGCTATAATTTTAGATTGAAGAACATATACTATGAATGATTTTAATGCCTTTACCAAGGTGTAGGCCTTCTTTTCTATTAAATCATACTTCAATTCAGAGTCCCTGAGAGTTTTGCTAAAGAAAGAGATTGGTTGCTCATGGCCTTGTTCATTTCTTTGCAGAAGAACAACAGCTATGGTATTTTCTGATGCAAATGAAAAAATCATGAATTCTTTAGAATAATCTGGGCTAATTAGAATAGGTGCCTTAAAAATAGCCTGTTTGATTCTTTCAAAGGATTCTCTTGCTTATGCTATCCACTTAATTTCTGCATCCTTTTTCAACATGTCAATGATGTACTTGACAATTTCTGCAAAGTTAGGTATAAACCTCCTTAGAAAATTAACTTTACCAATGAATGACTGAATAGAACTTTTATTTCTCAGAATGTCGATTAGTTGAATAACCTTTACTCTTTCTGGATCTATTTTAATTCCTTCAAGAGAAATGATGTCTCCTAGAAGCTTTCCTTTCTCCATGGAAAAATGTGATTTTTTGGGATTAAGTGAAATGCCATACCTCCTGCATTTCTCAAAATTCTACTTCAAGTGTTGTAAATGTTCTTCATCAGATGATGAAAATATAGTGATGTCATCAAGGTAAATAGCCACAAACCTGTCTTTCTCTCCAATGAAAGTTATGTCCATATCCCTTTGAAATGTGGCTCCGACGTTCATCAACCCGAAAGGCATCTTTTCGTACATAAAGGTGCCCCAAGGAGTGGTAAAAGTTGTTTTCTTTTTATCCTCTTCCATTACTGATATTTGATTGTACCCTGAATATCCATCAAGCATAGAGATTCTCTTTGGGTCGACAACTCTTTGTAAGATATAATCCATTTTTGGTAATGGATAATTGGCTTTCATAGAGCACCTGTTTAGATTCCATAAGTCTACATAGAGCCTTATCTCTCTGTTCTTTTTTATGATGGGTACAAGTTTTGCTACCCATTCTGAGTATCTTAGTGGCACTATGATTTTCTCTTCCAACATCCTTTTCAAATCCCTATCTATTATAGGTAACAATAAAGGATTAAATTGCCTGAACTTTTATTTAACAGGTTTTGACCCAAGTTTCAGGGGAATTTTGTGTTGAATAATTTTTGTGTCAAACACCTTCAGATCTTCATAAGACCATGCAAAAATGTCTGAATAATGTTTCATTAATTCAACATATGATTCTTTCTATTTTTGTAATAGTTTTCTAGATATTTTTACCAACCTGGGATTTGCATCTGAACTAATGTCACAGTCTACCACATTTGTTTCTTCTGTTTGGATAACAACCTTCCTGGAAACATCATTATGATCGAACAACCTTTCTAGTGGAACCAAACCCTTGGGCAGATGGTTTGTCTTCAGTTCAATGATTTTGTGTCTAGCAATTGTATCTTGACGGACTTCTGCAACATGTATTTATACTTCTGCATCTTCGTCATCTTGATCAATTGAGATGTTAGAAAAATCTTCGATGGTTTTCAAAAATCTTTGAATTTCCTCATCATCTTTAAAAACCTGCCAATGCTTTAGATTATCTAGTATTGAAGGTCTGTTTCTAACTTCAACTTTGAATTTCAGATTAGGAAACATAGGAGTTTTAAAGATGCCAGCTGCAAGTGCCAAAGAGTCAACTTGCTGATTCAAATTTCTGTGCACAAAATTTATATTAAATGCCGAAAAGAAATTATCCACATAGTCCCACACCTCATTTATGTATTGTTTTAACCTTTGCTGTTTGGTTTGGTATATATTCTTGATTGGTGAATAACAAGTTCCGAGTCTCCAAAAATAGGCATCTTATCAATTCCCATATCTCTAGTAGCTTTTAAACCCAACAACAAAGCTTCATACTCACTGATGTTATTGGTGGTGTCAAATTCAAGTTTATATGACATGGGGATAACCTCCTTGGAAGGGGAAATGAAAACAATACCAACTCCAGAACCTTATTTAGAACATGCCCCATCAAAATAAATTTTCCAAACAAAAATGTCTTTATTGTCTCCCACTCCAGTTGTTGACTTTATCACTGATACTTCTGCCATTTCCTCACTGATATGAAAAATAGAAGAACCCAGATCATCTTCTATGGTGTATATAGGATGATTAGTGGGATTATTGTGATCACTTACCAAATAAGCTAATCTGACTTCTCTGTATAATCTTTGTTTTTCCCCACCAAAAAAAGGTATGGTTGCATAGCTAAGGTCCATCTACAAAGTACCACCTACTTTCTTAGCCCAAGATCTTAAAAGAAGCATTCCAAATTTTGGTGGTATATCAGCCACAATAACATCTAATACCACACTTTTCATAGGCAATTGGGAAAGAGTGACCACCACATCTTTCATAACTCCAAGGCATTTGACTTTCTTGGAGTCAAAAGAATATAGATCATGATACGGTCTGGTAATGTCCAACCCTAATTCTTCCATCACCACCTTGGGCATTACATTATGTGAGGCATCAAAATCCATTAAGAAGTTGTGTAATATCTTGTCATGGATATTCAATGAAATGTAAAAAGGTGGAGAGGCATCAATTCTATTTTCAATGTGAGGTCCAATAGTTATAGCAGGATTTTCATTCTCTAGATTGATTGTATCTGAAAAGGTGACATGAGCAGGAGCCTGAATAACATTCAGGATGGTCTTTATGAAAGGTTATGTTTTCATGAGTTCTAATAATGTCACTGAAATCTTGATTTTGTTGATTTCATGTTCTAAATTGAAAACAAAAACATTTTTGTCTGGTTCCTTTATGTCAACAGTGATATCCTTGGCAGGTTGCTTCAATGGTTGGTCAACATGAATCTTGGGAACAACTTTGATAACCCTTGACTTAATTGGAGTACTAGCCTTCTTTGTGGACATAGGTGTATCTACTTTAGGTGCATTGGAACCAGATCTGAGATTGTGTTTTTTCCTTTTAGGTTCCTGTTGGACAATCTCATCTCCATCTCCTTCCTCAAACTGTTTTGCAATCAAAGCATCTTCATAATATTGTTGTGTCACATGTAGAGGAGATGATTCTGAATCATTCAAATGAACTGTAGGATCTTCTTCTGTATCATCCTCATCCTCCTCCTCATCTACGACATTATTCTGAATAGGAGGTAAAACCTTTTGGTCATCTTGGTTTTTCCTTTCTCTTGGTAAAATCTGAGGAACATTGTTTGATCTTCTGAACCGATTGGATTTCTGTAACCACCCTCTGGTATAGGTCTATTGGGTTGTTTTTGTTCTATTTTTAACCTTTCCATTTCAGATGTCATAGTTTTCATCATCTTATCCATTTCATCCATTTTGGAGTCAGATGTTGAATTAGAAGATGAAGACAACTCTTCCTTTTTCTTTTTTCTCTCTATCATTTCTAGACTTCAATTTGTCTACTACTAATATGTTAGATTCTATCTCGATAGAAGCATCTTGCATAAAGTTGAGGGTGGTGGTTCTTCTTTCCCTAAGCAACAAGGAAAATTCGATATCAAATGCATTGGCAAAGGTGATTTTAGCTGAAGTCTCTGAAGGTTTTATCTCCTCTGGAATTTTTCCATACATCTGGTTGAACCTTTTGGTAAAATCGGGTATTGATTCACCTTGTTTCCTCCTTAAAGCACCAAATTCGGTGATGTAGTATAGAAAGTCCTTTTTCTATGCCCAATGTTTGGGAAAGGCATCATCTAAGGCTATGATATCAGCTATTGAATTGTGAGGCAAACTTCTGAACCACTTTCTTGCTTCCCCATTTAGACTTTGTACAAATAATCTCATCCACACATCAACATGCTCTACATTGAAATTATCTGCAAAACTATAAAATGAACTCAAATGCTCTTTAGCATAAACTGATCCATATCCATTGAATATGGGAAAGTATATCATATAATCATTTGGTGGAAAGGCATACATGACTTGTGGAAGAACCAAGGGAGCATACCTTGCTACAACTATTTCGTCCATTCTGTCTGCAGCCATATTGGCTATTTTTGGAGCTCTTGGAGTGAGTAAAATTGGTGATGATGAAGGAAAAGGCATCACTTTTGTGTCACAACTTATATGTATTGATGTTGAATCTTGATCTTTATCAGACAAGGATTTATCCTCTTGACTATGATCAGCTAATGGGGTGAGAAACAAAGGGTTCTCAAAATAAAAATAGTGTGATCCGAAATCTTTGGATGAGACAGATCCAAGAGATGATGATGATGTCTCTGGTTCTCTCTTAATATCTATGCTGTGACCTGTCGAAATTTCAATTACAGGCAAGATGTCTGGATACTCCTATTTAATGAGTTCAATAAGTAACTTCTTTTGTTCTGGATTTAATTATGAAATAGTTGAAGGGAATGAAACTATATTAGGCTCAATAACAAGTTTAACTTCACTTTCAGGATTCAAATATTCATTTGATTGGGTTTTGATGATTTCATAGGATTCTGCTTGAGAACATTCTGAAGATAATTTTCCCTTTGAGAGTGAATACTGACCGGAAAGAACTTTAGGTTTTCTTAGTAATTTTTCAGGATTTGGCACTGCTGCAACAAGCTCGGGATCTAGATTGTTTCTTGTTACTGGTCTCTTATTAGATGATGAAGAATTTATAGGAGTCTTAGGTCCTTTGCCTTCTCTTTTAAGAGCCATAATTACCACAGAGGAGTCACCAGGTGAATAATCACAATCTTTAAAAATGTCCAAAATCTTGTTCACCACCAAGATTTGAATGAAAACTTGTCATTTCCATAGGGAAGATCTCTTCGTTTCTTCATCCCCAGAAACAGAGCCAAAAATGTTAGTCCCTAAAGTTTCACTCGAATGCTAACAGAAAGATAGGGCATCATTGATTTATTACAAAAGTGTTTTAAGGGTTTTATGATTGTTTTTTTTTTAGTAAGGTGGTTTGAAATTGGTTTCAAGGTAACAACATAACATGAAAAACAAGATTAAAACAAAGATGGGTCAAACAAATTAAGAAAAAGGAAGCTGAAGCCTTCAATTTGTCAACTTCACAAGAATTCTTGCCTCAAAATATTATAAAGAAATAAGATTATCAGCTTGATATCAAACTTAAAAAATATTCTTTACAGTAAAATTTCCACTGTATAAATTATCAGTCAAGAATAAAAAAGCATTACAATTTGAATAATGAATTCAAGAATGTATAAAGAAATAATAGAATAGAAAAAGAGGGCCTAACCATCCATATGCCTTTGCTATTAAGTGTCAAATTGAACATAAACGACTTTACAATGTGCTTCACAAAAAGGTCCCTTGGATCTCCAATTTTTCGACTTGAACATGGTCTTTCTTCTGTCTATTTAAACTATATATAAAACTTCCAAATCCTATCATCTAGTATAACTTTAATGACTAGATTTCGAATAGTATCTATCTACTAAGGTAGTTCACTCAAAAATAGCTTCTACAATCCCAAAATAAATTACATCTCAATAGCTTGATATTGTAAATATTGCCAACATTACATTTGACTCTACAAAATAGGAATTTAGTTTGATTTTGTAAAATAGATCGAGGTCTTATCATTTTACTGACCAAAAAGGAGTAGGCCTTGCCATATTTCCTGGAAAACGTTTAAATCATAATTGTAGCAAATTTCCATGTTACCTTTAGGATATAATCACATTAGTGACTTTAACATTTATCTGTTTGAGCTTTGTGGTAAGCACAACATTGTATCAATAGAGTCTGAAATTAATCTCCCTGAGTTCTTTGAGCAATGACCTTTGCTCTTTCTTCTTCTTTTTAAAACTTTGAATCCTTTCTTACTAGCGAGCATTCCATTGTTCTATCTGCGCCTTCTCCTTCTTTAATTGTCTTATTTTTTTCTGAAACTCCTTGATCTTTTCTTTATCAGTTCTAATTTTAACTCTAAATCCTAAGCATTCTTCAAAAGGTGCAAGTTCATTCAGGTTTAAGGAAACTATGGGTTCCTTGGCTTTAACTTGGTACTTTGAGACTAATTTTGAGTTATGTTCTTGCTCAGAACTTGTTGAATCTATATCTTAAGGCACATTTGGTATGCGATATGAGTCTTCAAAGTAATCATGTTTATATTCATAAGTTTCACTGATACCTTTAGCCATCTCTTTATCTTTTGCTAATCTGGTTGAAGCTCTCGTTATAGGACCTGCAGGTGGTGAAATTATTCTTTTTCCTTTGCTGACAGATTTCTTGGGCAATGAAGTTCTTTTTTCCCTTTTCCTGGTACTTGCTTCAACATTCTTAGAGTCATATTCTATGATTATGAAGTTTTCTTCTTTGATTGATGGATTTAACATTGCCTTTGACTTCATTCTATACTTGTTGGTGACCCTAGTAGAATTTATTCTAGGTTTATGTGATACATACACACCTTTAACCCTTTTCCCTTTGGTTGCAGCACCCCTTTTACTGGTTGATGGCGTTTCAAGCTTGGCTGTAGTTTGAGTATCAAGATCATTATATGAATCATTTTCCCCTTTAACATTTTCCTCAGAAAACATTTCAATTTCAGGCTCCCACCTAGGTCTTTTACTTCTGCTCCTTCTGGTCACCCTCATATCAGAAATTTCCTCTTTCATAGGGGTTTCATCGATATGTCTAGGTTATGTGTAATGGTGTTTCTCCCTTTTCCTTTCTTTTGCTTATTGGACTAAGTGATAGGGTTTAAAGATCCTGTGAGCCAGCTGCAGGGCTTCTGTAATTTCATTCAAAGCAAACATGACTAAGGTTTTAATCAAGACTTGATGGAAAAGGCTGCTTTTAGCATTGGTGGAGAGTGATTGCACTCTTTTTGACATATTTGTCAAGCTTTTGAGCAGAAAATAAGGGATATTTAACGCGTAATCACCATTTAAATGCATTAGTATCTTGATGTGGTAGATATAGACCAGTGAGAATCTACCTTCACAGGTGATATACCTATGAATCATGATCAGAGTCGTTTGCCATTCGGGTTGAATCCAGCTACGAGGTATTCCCCTTCTCCAATCTGGATTTTTCTTGTTTGGAAGCAGGAATTGGTTTACAAATTAAATAACCACATGGTTTTTCTTCCACCATATTTCTCCTCCAACTACCAACCTGCAAACCTTTGCGATAGTCTGTTCTGTTACTAGCATCAACATTTTACCAATTTTGACCTCGTGACCATCAAAATTCAGAGCGAACTCCATGGAGACCTTCTCATCATAACCCTGAAAAGTGGCGAGGAATTCAAACCACCCAGTATATTTGAACCTTTGAGCCATATAAGGATAGGCTTCAAGAAGTTTGGCACCCTCTGGTTCTATTCTTACAACATGTACGCTCCTTTTTGGTGCCATCAATCACAATTCTGCAACTGCGTCTTCGGGTTCCAAATTTTCCATTTGCAATTGTTAGTGTATACCATTCCTTTGAGTGGATACTTTCATTCCTCACTGCAAGATTGAATTCAGCGAAATCGAATAGGTATAATATAACGATCATCAAGAAAAACGGTGATTTGAATTTAGTCCTGCATGAGTACACATCAATCGAATTATGAAATGGTTGAATTTTGCAAATGATTTCCAAGCTTTCATGGATGCATGCAAACTCTCAACCCACGATTCATGTCATCATAATGAAATCGAGATGGCAGGCGCGTATCAAGGCAGGATTATTTGGCGCTATAGGAATAGGCTTATTCCCGTAGCGCTATTAATGACTTAACAAATTTTGAACATTTGAAATTCAAACAGGCATACAAGCAGGCACCTCATTTTTAAACCATGTCTTTCAAAATCAAACTTAAATAAACTATGCCAAAAATGTAATGCAAACCATAAAAAACAAAAATTGAAATTAATGAGAAACAAAAAATGAAGTGTGGGTAAGGAAGACTTAAGATAAGGGTTTCTCACTAAACCAAGACAAAATTAGAGACTAACACTTACCATACAAGTCTCACTAAATTCATTCAAACATTTTCTATGATACCATCTGATATGTAAACGGAAGGCTAATATCCTTTCCATCTCGCCAACAAAGAAACCTCTACACAACAATTAATATTCCAACTCTCTTTACATGACAGAAACAACTTGACCAACCAAGCCACAAGTTGAGTTAGAACAAATAACAAATAATTGATTGCGTACAAGTAGATATGGAAAATGAGTCAAAACAAAGGCAAGTCATGTCAGATTCTAGGTTGGAAGTCAAGTCAACCAAAGTCTGATCAAACAAGACATCCAAACCAAACAAATGAAAACCCAGTCAAAATGGGGGTGGATTTTCTTAACTATAAATGATTTTCAATCGAATAAAGAACATGAAGTCAACCAAAGGAAAACCCAGTGATATTTGGTCGACTCGTGGTAAAAAAAAAGAAGTTCAAAGGAAAATTTGGTAACAAACCATGAAGGGAAAACCTTTGAATTTTGGATTTGGAAACCATCTCAAGAGAAAGTATAAAGGGATAATTTGGTAACCAATGGTGTGTAAAAACTTTTGGAGGATGATTTTGATGACCCATGGAATACAAAAACACCTAGGGGATATTATGGTAAACCATAATAAAGAAAAATGCTTAGGGAGTCAAGTTTAATATTCACTAGCAGAGAAAAAAATTTAGGGTGAATTTAGTTGCTGAAAAAAATGTAAAAACTTGTATTTGGTTCATGGGTAGTTAGTAAATTTCTATACAACTGTTGGATTACTGATCTAGAATCGGATCCAAAAGCCTGACAGGGCTTAAAAATGCTCAAAAATGAAAGTGCTAGGAATGAGACGAAAACAGTGCCATTACGTCCGTCTCGTCTTCCTGATTTTGGCCATATATTTACTTTGTCAAATGGGCTCCGTATGCGAAAGATATCACATTCTGTCCAAAACCCAAAAAAGGCAAAAAAAAGGGGATGATTGTACAGTCCATACAGTCCATACAGTGCCACGTGGCATGCTGACTGTACAGGCTGTACAACCATACAACTGATGTGGAAACTCCTGGAGGCGACACATGGTAGGCTGATATGGCGTACGGGTAGACAGTTGGACCAATCTATGGGTGACACATGTCACCACTATAAGGGTGACATGTGGCATAGAATGATCTCAGCAGTTGACTGGGAAAGTACGGTGGTAGGATGATGTGGCAGACATGCGGTAGGCTGATAGGGCAATAAGGTGATACATGGTAGGTGATGTTGACCACTCAACAATTGACATTTGGCACTTTGTGATTGGGTGTTGAGGTGCCATGTGGCCCAGTCATGGGCTGCCATGTGGCACCCTGTGGTTGGTTAGTGGTTTTAGTAAAATTTTGTGGTTTCGCCGAGGGTCAAACCCACAACCTCCCTTCCGGGTTGTGGACTGGCAGGGCTGGGCTAACCGCCCGCACCACGGGTAGTTCTTGTTAACCATATGGTAAAAACCATATTTATGTTTGGTTAAGGTTTAAATTGGCAAGGGAAAGGGGTCAGAGCTTAGCCCCAGCCCTCGGCACTTGACATTTGATATGTGACCGTTCAATGTAACCGAGAGTGTGGGAGTAATGGGATAAGGCTTAGCCCTTAGACCCCACGCCAATACGTAACCACAGCCAACAGACCAGGGGCTATCCCGACCAAGAGGGTGCATGGGTAAAATGGTTAAGCCACGGTCCTTTGACCATGCCCAAAGACCAGGAGCCGGACAGGGGGGGCCAACGCATTTAAAGGGCCAACACTTATCCTTTGGGCTAGCGCTTAGCCAAATATAGCCCATGTGACCGCGAATAGGGGGTGCGAACCTAGGCCTCAGGGGATAATGCCTAAAATTAAACAAAAAGTAGGTTTTATGCAAAAGTATTGGGATTTTATTTAATTATTATGCCTGTTTTAATTGACTTTCTCCATTTTTGGGAGATATTGGGCATTTTTAGAGCCCAAATTTTGGGAGGAAGTGGGCGATGGATAACCAAATTCAGATCTATATAAACTAGGCCTGTTTGAGGCCATGGAAGGACAGTCAGAGTAGATTTATGTTGAATGGAATCCAAGCCAAAGCCATTTTTATGCAGGGAAGCTATTGAGGAGTAGACGCTTGCGGGCCATTTCTGGGAGCTCCAGACATCCGTTTTGTGTGCCATTTTCTTTGCAGGGTTCTAGAGATATAGAAGAACATGACCAGATCAGTCTTGTAGCTAATTGGCACTACAATGATTTACTTTTGATATTTTGAACAGAAATAAAGAAGCCTCCCCCACAAAGACAAAGGCCCGGAGACGTAGGCAAAGTTGTGCCAAACTCCGTTATCAATCTCCGTGTTATGGTTTGCTATCTATTATTTCATTTCAGATCTGCACATGTGTATATGGATGTCATAATTCCTCTCTTTTCCTCATTCTTTCATTAAGTTTCTCAAATGGTTAATTAATGCATGCAAAATTAAAACTCAACCATAGTCATTAAAAGATCCTACAAATCAATTACTGAGACGGGGGGTGAATCAGTAATAACGTAATTATAATCCTTTTTCTTCAAATGTTATATCAATGTAGAATTATTATCCAATAATGAGCAGTAATAAATAAACAATCACACACATACATAGTACACCACTGTTTTACATGGAAACCCAAATCGGGAGAAAACCACGGAATGTTTTTTCTTATATGTCTTGAAGAATTACATTCATTGGAAGCACCAACTTCCTTTGTTTTCCAGCTGAAATTGGAAGCACCAACTTCCTTTGTTTTCCAGTTGAAATTGGAAGGAGGCTCTAACCCCCTAGTTTCTCAGGCTACAACCTAAGGGAAGCTCCAACTCCCCAAATCTTTGGCTACAACTAGAAGGAGGCTACAACCCCCAATCTTCTCCAGTTGCAACTGGAAGGTGGCTAAAACCACCTGTCCTTGCCCCGTCCTGCCACCCTAAAGTAGAAGAAGAATGATGGAACTATTGTCTCACCATCACTGTGAGATATACCACTGTAAACCTGTACCAATAAATATGAACCATGCATCAACCTGTACCATAAACAAGTGCATCAACCATGCACCAACCTGCAATCAACCTGTACCATAAACAAGTGCATCCAACCATGTACAAAGTATGTACCTATCATGTGTCAACTACTCATAAACTATGACTCATCAATATGTACCAACAACATCAACTATACACCTCATGTATGTGCGCCAACTCATCAACTACTTGTCTCAACCATGTACTCAACATGTACCACAACCAAAAGCCCTCATCAATTTCATCATCCAAATATGATTTGTATCTTTGTAATAGACCTGGTGTATATGATCAAATTCCTTCAAACCTTCCTTAACTTTAAAAACAAGAGACTAGCATTTTCATCAAACGTTTCTTTAGTCTCACATGCCTAGTTTTGGATTAGTCAACAACCCTAACTTGAAGTAATCATAACTTTGAACCTGTAATGTATAAATATATAAAACTGATATACAATGTTCTTCAGTGTGTTTTATGAAATTCCTCCAAGTGGAACTACTTGTAACCTCTCAGAAAAGGAGTTATAGGAAAAAATGGCATAACTTGCTGAACTCTGGCTTATTCTAGAGAGAGACCTTGTAGAGCGTGTCTCACACAAAATATTTGATAAAAGTATCTGAAACTATTAAACAAAATACTACATATTGTACCCTAACCAACACATTTGGTCTCACTAAATTGAGATCTTTTATGAAGAAGTTATGACGTTTTTACCTGAAACACCTGATTTTGACTAGTTTCAAGACTGGCCACAAACCCTATTTTCCACAGAGTGTAACTCCCAAAATACAATGACCCACAAGATGAATTGTTAACCATAGATACTTGGATATGTTTTCTCACTTGCATAGAAATTTTAGGATCTGAATCATTATATAAAAAAAGTTATAGTGAAAATGGTGAGATGACCTGAAAATAACATACCTTAGAAAGCACCATCAAAAGAATTTATCCTTCCTTGCATTTAGGCCTTCTTTTCTTCACTTTCCTCAAAATTTCGGCTTATATATCATTTGTATACCTCAAACACCTATATATATATATTCAATATTCTCAAGTGTGATTCAAATGAGAGAGCGTTGCCTCTTATTTATACTCTCCAAGTAGCTTCCTTAAAAACATCTTCTAGGTCACTTGGCCCCACTTTCCTTATTTTAGGGTTGGGTCCACTTCTAATT
>ML782573.1:380597-429965 GCA_009831015.1 Picea engelmannii
TCCATTAAAATTATTATTGAAATAATTTATTTTGTATTCACTTTGAATTATAATACACTCATCACTTCACTTTATTATTTACCTTTTAAAATCTCTTAAACCACTTAGATTACTTTGACCTTTTGGGGCTTCTAGATGACATAGGAGGGTCCTCCAACTTTATAAGGCCATAACACTCAAACCGTGAGGAGTTATGTGATGTTCTACATACCACCAAAAATGGCATGACATTTACTATCCATATAGAATAGTATTATCTGAAAATATATCATAACTCATATTGTTACCCATCAAACAAACTTGGCTCCATTACGTAAACCTGGGGTCTCCAACTTCTTATGGCCATAACTTTCTAACCGTGAGGAATTATGTGATGTTCCACATACCACCGGAAATGAAATGACAAGAACTATCCATCTAGGATATTTTCTCTAACAAATTCACTTTCCTTCATCTCATTATTCCACAATTAAGCATGGGTTCTCTTACTCCACAAAGCATCTTCCCGTGAGGGCTTTCACCATAAGGGGATCACTTTGGAGTTCATCCATATTTACTTCTTATCAACCATGAAAAAAAAACTAATGAGTCATATTTACATCAAACATTATTGGGTCCATTACCCAAACCTTTTTTCTACGGGTCTTTCTTCAAGGGTTGACATCAATGACAACCAACCTCAATCAACAACAACCCCATATTTTGAAATGTGGTCTGTATATGATTTATAGGAAAAGGAAAATTCCTTGTAAATGTTGAGAACATGAAGCAAGACCTACAGGAAAGGTGTTGACACCGACTAACATCAAACTCCACTCTGAGAGTGAGAGAAAATCCCCAACAACTCTTAAAATCAAATTAGAACCCCCCAAGTAAATATAAACAACTCAAGAAGGAGAAATTTTTATTTCCAACTTCAGAATCAATGTACAAGTATGAATAAAGAAATGCTAGTCTATCTCACTAACCCATGGGAAAATGCATCTAAGAAAAAATGAATTCAAACCCAATTGGCATGGGTTTCTCATTATCCAAAGAAAACATAGACCACCATTAATTTTTAGTGCACACTATTTTCATTAAATTACAATGCAAACAATTCGACCCATACATAATCAAATCCATCTCTAACAAACAAACACAGATAACTTGGAGTTTACATTGGAAACCCAAACGGTAAAACCAACATTCTATTGGCTTTGTCCAAGATCTTCATTATTCAACAATCGACATGTTACATGCTCTCTAGTTCATCTCTATGATCCTAAATGACATATTTGCAACCTATCTACATAATTCAGAACCAAAGAATCCCTTTCTCATTGTGGGAAAACATGATATAGAAAACTTATTATTTTTGGAGGATAGTTAAAAGGTCAGGCATCCCCAATGCTTCATCTTCTCTCCAGACCATTTATCCTTCTTTTCTTTGTTGTTTTTCCTTTTCTCCCATGTGGAAAAGGTTTCATGAAAGCCTCATTATTTATTTATGTACAATAATATACTACCTGAATACACATAAATTACATACAAAATTGGACATTGATCTTGATGGCATGGGGCCCTTCACACTAACAATTTTATCTCCTTCCTCATCCATAGCCTTAAAAGTTTATTGTGTTGATCATCTTAGATCCTATGCCGATAGCCAATTTATCATATTGGATTTGATTCAGATCAGTGTCAGCCATCCTTGTGTTAGTTTTTCTTGGTGATTCTTTCTCTTCAAATTATCTCTCTATATATATTTTGTGTAACAACCCCAATCATTATGGCTACAAGCAAAGAAAAAAGTGCAATTTTTTTTTGGTTTTTAGGCAAGAAGGCAACGATGAAAATAGTTGAATCACCCAACCTACTGACAAATACATGCACACAGATCAGGAAACAGAGAACAATGACTCAACACACTAGCACAATGATCAACTAGGTGAAACATGCGTAAACCAAAAAGATAGGAACGACTCCCCACTAGACACATAACACGACAACACTTACAATCTAAGGCCAACATCCACAATTTCGACACAACGGTCTCGATGAACAGTCACTAGAACATCTATGGCACACAAAACCAAATGCATGAAGGCGTTACAACTCAAGCACCAACAACAGACTTACAATGATCAAACAACACCCACAATAGGAAGCATAGACTTCGGCCAAGTTATCATTCGCCTCTATCCAATAGGGTGCACCATAATCCCATCATTAGGAATCATGCTGACCCCAAGTGATAGGTGCAACAATAATCCTGGTGCAGCATAACCTATCTAGACCAAGGACTCAAGATGAATCCAACGTGCTAGGAGCCAAAATACTGACAAGAATACTACACCCACACTCCAAGCAATAGGTCGACGGGACACAACATGACAACATTCAAAAGGAAATGTGCAAGCTCTTACATGACTCTGCCAACAAACCAAACCATTAACTGCTAAGCAATATGTCTAAGTGCGAGGGTGTGAACTGTTACCAAGCTACTATGGTCATAAATGTTATCATAAGGTGAACTATGTTAGGCACTGAACAACAACACGAAACGTTGATCAACAATTACCCATTGTCCCTTAAATTAAGTGAACTATTGATCTACATTGATTATATAATAATCGACTTTGTTGTCCAATTTAACAAGTCTAAATTAATCAATAAATACAAATATAAATTAACAATTTAACAATATATAACAATATTAACAATATCAATATATAACGTTATTAATATAACACTATTAACAATATTAATTTACAACACGTTGTCTATTAAATTCCATTTGGTTTTCATTCTTTATTCCATTAGATAAACACGTTGTCCTTCAATTATATATTAAATTAGCAGTATGTATCTCTGTGTAATCAATTCACTGCCAACATGTTGGGTATAAGACATTCAATATTACATCGCCACGGGAATGCTAATAATGTTGTTCATTATACACTATATAATTTCCGACTATTATTATACATAACCCATATAAAAAGGGATGTCAATATAATTATGATATCTGTCAACGCTATCATACAATCAATGTTGTCAAAAATTAAGATTACTGTCAATGTTGTCCTTAAACATTAAATTGTTGAGTAATAACATTTACTATCATCATATTCAAACCATCATAAAACACAGTTACCATTACATGTAAAACGTTGTTTCTAAAATTAGAATCTCTGGCACACGTCATACATTCAACGTTGTCGCTAAAACTAAGGAAGGCAATGGTGATATCATTGGGTGATTTATGACAAGGCTGAGTGGAAAGTGGTATGGTTGTGTGTGAAATCATTGCAGAGTATAATCATGATAGCGAACCATATCACTATCCTAAAATCAATACATTTACTGTGACAACATAAATACATCTATGTGACACGTGCTATCATATCAATATAACCATGAATTATTAATTACATTATGGTGATAGCATCACAAAATCGCAATATAACTGTCAATTACCAAATACAACCATGATAGCATCATAAAATCACAATATAACCGTGATAGCAATATAACTGTGATTACATTACGGTGATAGCATCATAAATCGCAATATAACTGTGATAGCCTTATAACTGTGATTACATTACGGTGATAGAAACATAAATCACAATATAACTGTGATAGCCATCATCCTCACAATATAACTGTCAATTACTAAATACATCACACTGATAGCCAAAAAGGGGCTTGGATACATTTAAACAAAAATGCAGAAATATAATTAAAAGCACAGACATTTCCTGTCATACGGAACACATGCCTGTGTAATTGGCCACTGCTATGTAAATCACAATCCAATTTTAATGAAAGCGCAGTCACAATATCAATGACATCACAGTATGTATATAGTGTAAGTGCAGTCAATGATAATTCAATGTAGGTTAACTCTGATAAAATTTCTAGCAAGATCGTGTGTGGTTGGGGAAGTCTAAAATGCTTCCAGGCAATTGATTGGGTGTAAAATGAGCTTTGTTTGGACAATTGAAAATGCATGGTAAAATTTTCCATCAAATATGATAAAATGTAGAGAAAAATTTGTTGTTGAAAGTGTTGAAACGTAGAGGGTATATGCCATCAAATATAATAAAATGCAAAGTGAAAATTTTGAGGTTTAGTGTATTGAAACACATAGGATATTTTCCATCAAATATAATAAAACATAGAGGGACAAATTTGAGGTTTAGTGTATTGAAATGCAAAGGATATTGCCATCAAATATAATAAAATGCAGAGGGAAAAAATTCGAGGTTTAGTGTATTGAAAACTCAGACTAAATTGCCATCAGAAATAATAAATCACAGAGTAAACGATGGATTTGTAGTGCCAAAAATGAATACAAATCGTTGTGTGTAAGATGCCAAGAAGAGTGGGTTGAATGTTGGGTAAGTAAGGGTGAAAATGTAAAGATTAATAAACGACAGAGTTCAAACACCGAGATCATTTAGGACCCAGAGGTGATATAACATGCAGAGACCATCTCAAAGGCAGAGATAAGAAGGGGCAAACAACTAAGGAAAAATATCATTTACTCATCATCTATGCACAGAAAAGAAGGGAATTAGAATCTATAGGTCTCTATGCACCAAAGTGACAAACGTTGATTCGGCTCCTAGTCAAAGGATCAGGCATGGATTGATGGCCTAGGGATAGGGGTAGAAGATAAAGTGCAATATAATCATAAAAATCAGTGAAACAAAACAGAACATCTAGAGCAATCAAGGATTGGGTTGCCAAGAAAATCAATAAAAGACAGCGAGTGTAAATCTATAATGAATTTAAGTTCTCGATTAAAAATGCTGAGTAAACAAAATTTATTTACACAATAGGAGTATAGTAATTAAAATGCAAGAAAATAATAATCTATGATTCAAATAAACACATGCGTACCATAGCCCAAGGTTACATCTTTGAGTCGTTGTCCCATGCACTCTTCGTCTAGCTCTCGCTTCTCAACCAATGTGACTTCACCAGTACCTCCCAGCCAATGCTAGGGGTAATATTATCCCCCCTTATCCACCCAAGATGTAAAGGGGCCACAGACACTATACCAAAGAACAACTAGCTCCTAGCTCACCTCACAAAGCTGAGCTACCACTCGTTACCCGAGCTGGGTACCCCAACTCCCACAAGATAAGTCGGTCAAGTAAAAAATTCAACAGTGTAACATTACGCATCAACTAGAGATCCATAATCCTCCTCCTCCATCCTTTTTATAGAGTTTCTAAGTGATTTCTTTCCCAAATTCCCATTTAATTTATTTTTCATTAATTTAATTTAGAAAAAACCTCCCCCATACACATGTCACCCATCCCCCTGGTTTCACCAGAAATTAATTTCATTAATTATTTAATTTCTCCTATTTCTCTCACCCACCTAAAAGCATTCATAAAATCGCTCCTTGGTCTCCCCATATTCCCTTACACATTTTAAATGACTTACACGCTTTCTAAATTCCTAGTTGAGTTCTTATTTAGAAAGTTCTTAAAGGAGAGATTCCTTACTAAGTTAGTCATTCTTCTTTTTCCTTACGTTTCCTTTTTCTTTATGTTTCCCCTTTTCCCTTAGTTTCCTATTTCTTTTAATTTTCCCTCTTTTCCCTTTTTATCTAAAACTCAAATTAGCAGGTGTAGAAAAACCACATCTTTCTTTTTTTAATTAATAAAGTTTAATTAGCATATGTAGAAAAACAATCATCCCCCTTTTAAAAAAAAAAATAATCCCCCATAGTAATTTGATTTTAATAAATTAATTGAATTTCTTACCCCCCTCCTTGTCACATGTTTAATTATGAGTATTATTATTATTATTATTATTATTTTCTACCACAAGTATCACTTAGACCTAGATTTTAATTTCCTAAGCTGGGCGATATTTTTATTAGGGAATTTTTTTTTTTTTAAATCTTACTTATCTTGTCATTCATTTTAAGGTAGACTAGGTTTATTCACTTACCCGTTGAAATCATGATGTGCCCTTCAGGACGAACTAGGTGTTCCAAGGGTGCCACTCGTCTTTTTTTGTTTTCCTTGCACGATGTGCCCTTCAAAACGCATTACATTCTCCAAGGGTGCCACTCACCTCTTTCCATTTTCCTTGCACGACGTGCCCTTCAAGATGCACTATGTGCTCCAAGGGTGCCACTCTCCTCTTGACTGACTTGGTAGACATCCAAAAACCCTGGAGTCGATACTCCATCAGGTGATCTTGTGGGAGACTAAGGGCCTCTAATGAATAAGGCCCCTCCCTTATTGCGTGCCCCTTAGAATCATTGTGAGAAACTATCACAATATTCCCTCATGGCACCATGGGTCTTTTCAAACTAGGTAATCCTTAACCTACAGTTCGAGCCACAACAGGAGTGCTAGTAGGCTGTGGCAGGGCTGTTGTCCACACCTTTCCCTTAGGTCTCTGATTGTTGTGTGTGACCCCTCTACTTCACATCGGCAAGCTATCGTCAACCTGCATCATCAATGAATGATGTCAGAAATACAAATCAATCATCATAACATCTAATCATATGTGCACATGTCATATCAACAACAACCAAACCCCAATATTCCACTCCCTGACTCGATCTAGAGTCCAAGGGGTTTCATTGATGCCTTGGTATCCTCGAGGTCCAAGTCCTGCACACTCTAAAAAACCCAGTCAATGGCACCTTTCTATGTAAATACACAAAATAACATATCATCATATCCATATTGCCTCATAATCATAATCAAACGACCAATAGTATAATAATCTGGATCACTCAAAGCAAGTATCCTCAAAGAATAAGTTCTCTTAGTGCACAGAAGATTGGGATGTTACATACACCCCCTCTTGGTCTAAACTTCGTCCCGAAGTTTCATAGTATATAAGTGCCAAAATAATGTGTATCATAGTATCATAAGTCTATCTATCAAACAAAAATGGAAACTTTTAGCGCATATCATATGCGTCCTCCCAGGTTTCCGAGTGTGGACTATAGGTGTCCCACTCGACCTTAACCTGATCTATTGTTCAATGATGTAGTTGTCAAATGCGATGATCTAGTATGCGGATCGGCTCAGCCGTGAGAGCCCCC
Organism: Picea engelmannii; assembly: GCA_009831015.1. Classification (NCBI taxonomy): domain Eukaryota; kingdom Viridiplantae; phylum Streptophyta; class Pinopsida; order Pinales; family Pinaceae; genus Picea; species Picea engelmannii. Next base: position 387,670 of record ML782573.1, read on the forward strand.
TCATATGATACCTACAAGGAACTCATGTCAATAACATATGTAGGATCGCTAATATAATGTCTCAAAACATATACGTGAAAAACATCGTGCATACGCCTCAAAGAATCAGGCAAGGCTAGTCGATAGGCCACGAGCCCCTTCCTCTCCACAATCTCGAAATGTCCCATGAACCTAGGAGAAAGATTATCTCCCTTTCCAAACATGATCGAACTCTTATGTGGTTTTACCCATAAGAAGACTCGATCACCAACTTTGTAACTACGGTCGACACAACGCGCATTGGCATAATTCTTCTTCCAATCTTGTGCTTCTTTGATCCTTTGTCTTATTGTTTACATTTGATATTCCATTTCTTGGATCACTTCTGGTCCCACCAGGACCCTATCCTCAAGCTGATCCAAACTCAAATTCATTTGACACGGTGTCCCATAAAGAAACTCGAAAGGCGCCATCTTAATGGTGCTTTGGTAACTATTGTTATAAGAGAATTCTACCAGTGGCAAGAATTATTCCTAACGCTTTTGTTTGTCCATCATGTACATGCGCAACATGTCTTCCAAGAATTGGTTTGTTAATTCATTCTTCCCATCTGTCACAATGTAATACATAGTACTAAAGTTAATTTGGGTTCCCAAGGCCTCTTGGAAACTAGTCCAAAATTGTCCAGTAAACATCGATCCTCGATCGGATATAATCCTCTTAGGCATGCCATGCAAACTCACAATATCACTGATGAAAAATCTAGCTATTCTAGGTGCCTGATACATCGTATGCCCAAGAATAAAATGAGCACTCTTCATCAGAGTGTCGACTACCATAAAAATCAAGTCGTGTCTCCTTGCCGTCAGTGACAACCCAACGATGAAATCCATCGAAATGACCTCCCATTTCGATTCTGAAATAGTGTGAAGATGTAGTAATCATGTTGGATGTCTATGTTCATCCTTCACCTACTTTCATTCTGGACATATGGCCACATAGATGACTATGTCTTCCTTCATTCCTTTCCAGAAGAATAAGGGTTTAAGGTCCTCCCTCATCTTTGTGTCTCCCGGGTGAGCCATGTACACTGCAGTGTGAACCTCATTTAGGATCAAACTCCTCAACCCGTCATTCAATGGTACGTATATCCTATTTTTAAACCTCAATAATCCATTGTCATCAAATGTAAATCCTTCAAATCTTGGTACCATCATTGTGTTTTGTCTAGTAAAATCCTTGACCTCTTTGTACCAGTCATCATCATGCTATAAAGTTAGAATATTTTCACATAGATTCGTCTTAAGCGGCAACACCGAAAAGATGCATGGTCTCCAAATTAATGCATCTTCCACTCGGTTCACTTTTCCTTTTATGTAAGTAATCTCGAAGTCATACTCGCTAAGAAATTTTGACCAACATCGTTGTCGCGCATTCAAGTCGCTTTGCGTAAAGATGTGTTGCAGTCAACAGTGGTCCATTTTTAGTTCAAATTTGTGTCCAACAAGGTAGTGTCTCCAAACTCTCAAGGCATAAACAATGGCTAACAACTCCAAATCATGCATCGCATAGTTCTCCTCATGCCTTCTCAATTTCCTTGAGATGTAAGTGATCACTCGACCTTCTTGCATCAAGACTCTGCCTAAGCCTTCCTTGGATGCATTAGTGCATACCAAGAATTCCACACCCATGTTAGGGACCTTTAGTATTAGTGTTGTTGTCAACAACTCCTTGAGCCTCTGAAATGCCTCTGTGCATTTCTCAGTCCAAACAAGCCTCCCATTCTTCTTCTGCAATTCTATGATCATATTTTCTATGTTCGAAAATCCCTCGATGAACCATCGATAGTATCCTTCTAAACGCATGAAGCTATTCACTTACAGCACATTCATCGGTGTAGGCCATTCCATAATAGACTCAACCTTTGTTGGATCCACGACGATACCTTCACCGGAGATGACATGCCCTAAATTGTGAATCTTTGATTGGTAAAACAAGCATTTAGACAATTTCCCATACAATTTGTTCTCTTGTAGACATTGTAGTACCAAGCGCAAGTGATCGTCATGATCCTCCATCATCCGAGAGTAAATCAAAATATTTTCAATGAATACTTGGACAAACTTGTCCAAGTACTCGCAGAACACTCCGTTCATTAAACTCATAAATACCCCTGGGTGGTTGTCAGTCCAAATGGTAAAATAGTGAACTTGTCATGTCTGAAACTCATCTTAAAGGTAGTCTTAGGGACATCATCCTCCTTGATCCGTAACTGGTGATAACCTTATCTCAAGTCGATCTTTGAAAACATCATCACACCCTTCATTTGATCAAACAGATCATAAATCCTTGGCAATGGATATTGATTCTTGATCGTTGCCTTGTTCAATTGACAGTAGTCAATGCAGATTCTCGACGACCCATCCTTATTTCGTATGAAAATAATAGGCGCACCCCATGGTGACACAATAGGATGTATCGGTCCTAGGTCCAGCAACTCCTTCAGTTTCATTCTCAACTCCTGCAAATCTGGGGTCAAAATATGATAATGCATTCTTGCTATTGGTTCATTCCCCGATTTTAGGTCTACGGTAAATTCCAATTCCCTCTCTAGTAGCATCCCAGGTAACTCCTCCGGGAATACATTCGCAAAATCTCTCACCACAGGAAGGTGTTATATACCTTCCGCTACTCCCTTCTCATTTAATGCAAGGATCACATAAATATTACATCCCTTGCGCATGCTCTTCTGTAGTTGTAAGGAAGAGATAAACCTCAGGGAAACTCCCTGGTTCTTACCTATAATCACGCGTCTCTATCCCTCATCATAGACAAAGCTCAATTGTTTCATCTTACAGTTGAGTATCACGTCGTGCAATTCCAACCAGTCCATACTGATCACGACATCATAAGATCCTAATATCGTGACGTATAGGTTGGCCCTAGTGACAAACTCTCCCAAGTTAAGGGTATAGCCTGTAACCTTTCCTCCAACCTTATTTTTGGCTCCTAAAGCCATATTTACAAATCTAAACTCATCATTTTCAAATGCCTTTACCTAAATCGATTTTAGCGCAGCACCTGAAATGAAACTCTCGGTAGCACCAGGATCTATCAAAATACTAAGGTTCTAGTCAGCGACTGTACCTAACGTCTCGAGCACAGTCGACTAATGCTCTTCTTGGAATTTTTTCACTGTTGCATGAATCCGATGGGCCTTGCCCAAGTCTCTCATGTTAGTGGGTCCGGATGATCTAGATTCTCTACTCCATTCCACTGGGTAGTCACGCTAGTTGTGTGGCTCCCCACATGTCCAACACCCCTTCTTTGGTCCAGTACTCCTGGTACCCAAAATAGAAGCTGATGGCCCACCGGCCTGGAATCCTGGTGTTTTCTACTGACTAGGTCTAAACTATTATTGCTGCGGTCGACACTGTTGTTGATGTTGTGGTCCCCGATAAGGAGTCCGTCATTGAGGTGTTGGTCACTAAGGTGTAGTGAAATTGGATCCTCTCTATAAGACATGATATCCTGGCATATGTCTGGCTGGTGTCTGATGTTGCTGCACACCAAATGACACCTTCCCTATTGGTATCATTGGAGTCCTGCTCTAACCCCTGCTGATAAGCGCCTCCTTTTCTATGAGGGCCTTCTGGACGACATCATGCAAGGTTTGAGGCATCAGAATCCTAACCTTTGCATGTATGTTGACATTAAGGCCGAACAAGAACTTGTTGACCTTAAGTTTCTCAGTATTAAGATGTCGATCATATCGAAGAAACTCCATAAAATGAGACTCATACTCAGGCACTATATGGTCGCCCTGTCGCAAGGCATTGAAATCGTTGAGATGATGTTGAATGAATTCCTCTGATAGGTACCTCTCTCAGAACCATTCCTCAAACAGTTCCCATGGCAGGTCTTCGACAACCATGTTCAATTGTGGCAGGAGTGTATTCCACCATAGAAGAGCACTCCCCTTTAATTAAAATACTACCATGCAGACCTTCATGTTGGAGGTATATTCGTGAAGTGAAAATCACATCACCATAGTATCCAACCATGCTTCAGTGGCCACACCGTCTGAGGCACCAAATAACTCGAGAAATTTGACCTTCTCAATTTTGCAGTGAATGCTACCAATACCGACCGGAGCACATGGTGGACCCTCAGGGAGTGTCGGTGCCCTAGCTTTATCTCTGTCCAAATGGTTGATCAGTGCCTCAAACATCTACTAAAAAGACCTCATCATCCCAACCATATCGCCCGCCACTATCTTCTCTTGTCCGACAACTTGTGTCCCTGAGGGTTAGACCCCTCATGCATGGATGTTATTGGGGGTGTCATGCCTCCTCCCCTAGAACCCCCTCGTCTACCTCTGCGGCATCATCTAACCATGATTAGCTACACGAATACAAGTCAACTTAATTAGCAATAGTATAATCAAATATCACATCAACAAAATCCGTAGTGATCCCATGTCGTGAGTTGAACCTTGCTCTGATACCAAATGTAAGACCCCAATCATTACGACTGCAAGCGAAGAAAAAAGTAAATTTTTTGGGGGGTTTTTAGGCAAGAAGGAAATGATGACAACAGTTGAACCACCCAACCTGACGACGAACACATACATGTAGATCAGGAAATAGACAACAACAACTCAACTCACTAGCACAATGATCAACTGGGAGAAACATGCGTAAATCAAAAAGATAGGAACGAATCCCCACTAGACACATAACACGACAATGCTTACAATCTAAGGAAAAAATTCACAATCCCGACACAACGGTCTCGACTACTAGTCACTGGAACCTCCATGGCACACAAAACCAAACTCATGAAGGCATTACAACTCAAGCACCAACTAACTTACAGTGATCAAACAAAACCCACAATGGAAAGCATGGACTCCAACCAAGTTATCATTTGCCTCTATCCAATAGGGTGCGCCATGATCCCCTCATCAGGAATCATGTTGTCCTCGGGTGATAGGTGCAACAAAAACCCTGGCACAACATAACCTATCTGGACCAAGGACTCAAGATGAATCCAACATGCTAGGAGCCAAAATACTGACAAGAAGACTACACCCACACCCCAAGCAATAGGTCGACAGGACACAAGATGACGACATTCAAAAGGAAATGTGCAAGCTATTACACGACTCTACCAACAAACCAAACCATTAACTGTTAAGAAAGATGTCTAAGTCTGAGGGTGTGAACTGTTACCAAGCTACTATGGTCATAAACATTATCATAAGGTGAACTATATTAGGCATTGAACAACAACAAAAAGCGTTGGTTAACAATTACCCATTGTCCCTTAAATTAAGTGAACTACTGATCTATGTTGCTTATATAATAATCGACTTTGCTATCTAATTTAACAAGTCTAAATTAATCAATAAATAAAAATCTAAATTAACAATTTAACAATATATAACCATATTAACAATATCAATATATAATGCTATTAATATAACAATATTAACAATATTAATTTACAACACGTTGTCTATTAAATGCCATTCAATTTTCATTCTTTATTCCATTAGATAAACATGCTATCCTTTAGTTATATATTAAATTAGCAGTATGCATCTATGTGTAATCAATTTGCTACCAGCATGATGGGTATAAGACATTCAATATTACATCACCACGGGAATGCTAATAATGTTGTTAATTATACACTATATAATTGTTGACTATTATTATACATAACCCATATAAAAAGGGATGTCAATTTAATTATGATATCTGTCAATGCTGTCATACAATCATTGCTGTCAAAAATTAAGATTACTGTCAACGTTGTCCTTAAACATTAAATTGTTGAGTAATAACATTTACTATCATCATATTAAAACCGTCATAAAACGCAGTTACCATTACATGTAAAACGTTGTTTCTAAAATTAGAATCTCTAGCACACATCATACATTCAACGATGTCGCTAAAACTAAGGAAGGCAATGGTGATATCGTTGGGCAATTTATGACAAGGCTGAGTGGAAAGTGGTAAGGATATGTGTGAAATCACTGCAGAGTATAATCATGATAGCGAATCATATCGCTATCCTAAAATCAATACATTTACTATGACAACATAAATACATCTTTGTGACACATGCTATCCTATCAATATAGCCATCAATTATTAATTACATTATGGTCATAGCATCATAAAATTGCAATATAATTGTCAATTACTAAATACAACTATAATAGCATCATAAAATCGCAATATAATTGTGATAGCAATATGACTATGATTACATTATAGTGATAGCATCATAAATTACAATATAACTGTGATAGCCTTATAGTTGTGATTACATTACGGTGATAGCATCATAAATCGCAATTAAACTGTGATAGCCATGATCCTCACAATATAACTGTTAATTACTAAATACATCAAAGTGATAGCCAAAAATGGGTTGGGATACATTTAAATGGAAATGCAGAAATATAATTAAAACATGGACATTTCTCGTCATATGGAACATAGGCCTATGTAAGTGGAAACCACTATGTAAATCGCAGTCCAATTTTAATGAAAGCGTAGTCACTATATCAATGACATCGCAATATTTATATAGTGTAAGTGAAGTCAATGATAACTCAATGTATGTGAACTCTGATAAAATCGTTGGCAAGATCGTGTGTGGTTGGGGAAGTCTAAAACATTGTCAGGTAATTCATTGTGTGTAAAATGAGTTGCGTTTGACCAATTAAAAACGCATGGTAAAATTTTACATCAAATATAATAAAACACAGAGAAAAATTCGTGGTTGAAAGTGTTGAAACGCAGAGGGTATTTTCCATCAAATATAATGAAGAACAGAGGGAAATATTTGAGGTTTAGTGTATTGAAACATAGAGGATATTTTCCATCAAATACAATAAAACGCAGAGGGAAAAATTCAAGGTTTAGTGTATTTAAATGCAAAGTATATTGCCATCAAATATAATAAAACATAGAGGGAAAAAAATTGAGGTTTAGTGTATTGAAAACTCAGAGTAAATTTCCATCAGAAATAATAAATCACAGAGTAAACGATGGATTTGTTTTGCCAACAATGAATGCAAATCGCTATGTGTAAGATTCCAAGAAGAGTGGATTGAATGTTGGGTAAGTAAGGGTGAAAATGCAGAGATTAATAAACCACAAAGTTCAAACGCCAAGATCATTTAGGACACGGAGGTGATATAATATCCAAAGACCATCGCAAAGGCAGAGATCAAAACATGGAGATAAGAAGGGGTAAACAACTGGGAAAAAATATCCTTCGCTCATCATCCATAAACAGAAAAGTAGGGAATTAGAATCTATAGGTCGCTATGCACCGAAGTGAAGACCGTTGATTCGGTTGTTTTCTGACTGCTCAGGCATGGACTGATGACCTAGGGATAAGGGCAGAAGATAAAGAGAAATCTAATCATAAAAATCAGTGAAACGAAACAAAACAATCATAACAATCAGGGATTGGGTTGCCAAGGAAATCAATTCAATACAGCGAGCATAAGGCTATGATGACTTTAATTTATCGATTAAAAACATTGATTAAAACACATTTCTTTACACAATATAAGTACAGTAATGAAAAGGAAATAAAATAATAATCTACCATTCAAAGAAACGCATCTGTACCATAGCCAAAGGTGACAGCTCTGATTAGTTTTCCCACACACGCTCTATCCATCTCCCACTTGCGGATCGATGTGACTTCACCAGTACCTCCCAGCCAACACTAAGGTTACTCTTCTTCCCCCTTAGCCCCCTGAGCCGCAAGGGGCCACACACACTATACTAGAGAACAACTAGCTCCTAGCTTGTCTCACAAGGCCAAGCTACCACTCGTTATCCGAGATGGGTATCCCAACCCCCACAAGATAATTCAATCAAGTCAAAAATGTAGAAGCGTAATGTTACACATCAACCAGAGATCCATACTCCTCCTCCTCCATCATTTTTATAGAGTTTCTAAGTGATTTTTTTCCCAAATTCCCATTTAATTTAATTTTCATTAATTTTATTCAGAAAAAACTACCCCCGTAGACATGTCACCCATCCCCCTAGTTGCACCAAAAATTAATTTCATTAACTATTTAATTTCTCCTATTTCCCTTACCCACCTAAAAGAATTCATAAAATCGCTCCTTGGTGTCCCCATATTCTCTTACACATTTTAAATGACTTACACCCTTACTAATTTCCTAGTTGAGTTCTTATTTAGAAAGTTCTTAAAGGCAAGATTCCTTACTAAGTTAGTCATTCTTCTTTTTCCTTGCGTTTCCTTTTTCTTTATGTTTCCCCTTTTCCCTTATTTTTCTATTTATTTTAAGTTTTCCTCTTTTCCCTTTTTATCTAAAACTCAAATTAACAAGTGTAGAAAAACCACCTCTTTCTCTTTTTAATTAATAAAGTTTAATTAACATATGTGGAAAAATAATCATCCCCCTTTTAAAAAAAAAAATCCCCCAAAGTAATTTGATTTTAATAAATTAATTAAATTTCTTACCCCCTCCTCGTCACATGTTTACTTATGATTATTAATATTATTATTATTTGTTTTTTACCACAAATATCACTTACACCTAGATTTTAATTTCCTAGGATGGACGGCAATTTTATTAGGGATTTTTTTTTTTTAAATCTTACTTATCACGTCATTCATTTTAAGGTTGACTAGGTTTATTCACTTACCAGTTGAAATTGCGACATGCCCTTCAGGATGCACTAGGTGTTCCAAGGGTTCCACTCATCTTTTTCTGTTTTCCTTGTGCGTTGTTCCCTTTAGGACGCACTACGTGCTCCAAGGGTACCACTCACCTCTTTCCATTTTCCTTGTGCAACATGCTCTTTAGGACGCACTAAGTGCTCAAAGGGTGTCACTTGCCTCTTTCCATTTTCCTTGTGTGACGTTCCCTTCAGGACGCACTATGTGCTCCAAGGGTGCCACTCACCTCTTGACTAACTTGGTAGACACAAAAAACCCCTGAAGTCAATACTCCATCAGGTGATCTTGTGGGAGACTAAGGGCCTCTAAGGAATAAGGCTCATGCCTTATTGCATGCACCTTAGAATCATCGTGAGCGACTATCACAGTCTTCCCTCACAACATTGTTGGTATTCTCAAACTAGGTAATCATTAACCTACAGCTCGATCCATGACAAGAGTTCTAGTAGGTCGTGGCAGGGTTGTTGTCCACACCTCTCCCTCAGGTATCTATTTGTCGTGAGTGACCCCTCTACTCCACATGTGAGTCTAGTCGGCAAGCTATCGTCATCCTGCATCATCAAAAAATATTGTCAGAAATAACAATAAATCATCATAACATCTAATCATATGTGCATATGTCATATCAACAATAATCAAACCCCAATAGTCCACTCCCTGACTCGATCCAGAGTCCAAGGGGTTTCATCGATGCCTTTGCATCCTTGAGTTCCAAGTCCTACACACTCAGGAGAACCTAGTCAATAGAACTTGTCTATGTAAATACACAAAATAACATATCATCATATCCATAATGCCTCATAATCATAATCAAACAACCAATAGTATAATAATCTGGATCACTCGCAAGCAAGTGTCCTCAAAGAATAAGTTCCCTTAGTGCGCGGAAGAGCGAGATGTTACATTTTGTGTCAATTGATGGGGGATACATTAAAGTCATCCTTCAATGGATCTCTTCATGTTGACTTCAACACATTATCTAGAACATGGATCTAGAAACCAACTATTACCTTGGAGCTTGCAATCCTTGGTGGAAAGCTTCTTCTTAATCAACAATGGACTTGAATCATTGACTCCTAATTGATTGATTCTATGAGTGTTTGACATCAAATCCTCTATTCACATTCGCTAGATTGTAATAGGTACCTTGGGGTCCATTTTCATCATTGGTGGGTCCCCTTGCGTCTGATAATGGTATACCTCAATGATCAGTAATCATATAGTTTCTACCATGCTCAACATCAACTCATTTATTTCCATGATGTAGAATTGTACCATCAATGTTTGGGACAAAGACCTTGTGTTTGGGACCACATCAAAAATTCATGCTACCCATCCCAAGTTGCAATGGATTATATCACTATTGTATGAGTACTCTAAAGACTATAGGGCCAGTCTATTTGGTGCTCAATGCCTTCCTGATATACGTTGTGACATAGAACCACATTGTATTTTTTTGTGGTTATGATCTATTTGATTGACATGGATCCGTTTTGTATTTTTTCATGGCCATGGTTTTACATTTTACTTCATGGATCTATAGTGTATTATGTTGGTGGCCATGTTGTGTCTCTCTTTTGACCATGGGTATGCCTACCTTAGGGATGATATATATATATATATATATATATATATATATATATATATATATATATAAACTTGATGTCTAATTAGAGGTACTCCTTGTATTATTGGCTTGTTTTTTCCCTCCTCACACTACCCCTCATTGGTTACCATTATCATAATGTGTTTCATCAATCCATTCCTCTTTTGACCTCACACATTAGGGGGAATCTATTATAGCCTTATTTTCCACCCTATGGTATCATGAAGAACACATTGGTGATGCTATGATGAGATAGATTCTTCTACCCTATTCTCAGTGATTTTTTAGGACATTCTCTACTGAACCCACTAATAGGGTGTGACTAGTCTCTATTGAACAACTTTAAAACTAATGATCAGTTTCTAGCTACATAACTATTGGCCTGTGACCACCTCTGTATAATTTTATAATTGATAATTTCAAATGAGATCAGTGCTAGGTGATTTTTTCATATCATGGAAAGATCTTAGGAAATCTCAATCCAGTTGAGTTCACTAATTTATAGATATTTAGAAGCCTCTCTTATCCTCCTCTACCAATCTATATAAGGAAGGTGTTTCCATGGGAAAGAAGAGGAATAATCATTCATAGGTACATGTTATTGTATTTTCATGGGAGCTTCTCCACATAGTTCAACCTTCAGATTAGGATTTTCTTTCTTGAGTTAGGTTGAGGACGAGAAAGAGAAATGAGCCAAAGGAGCATCTCTTTCATGACTCAAGGTATGATTATATGATTGATGTATTGCTCTTATTCATTAATATATATTTATGAATTTTCCCCTCTCTATGCTATTATCTTCATATGCAAATGATAGATCTGATCTCCCCTTGAGTATATCAAATTATATCTATATTAGAATTGTTATTTCCTAACACTTAAACAATTGATAGATTGGTGTTTGTTCGTCACTTGTGTGCATGAATATGATCGCAGGAGATATCTCCACAAGGTATCCACTTAGTGAACTTGTGACATAGAACCTACATTCATGGGATATTAATGAATACCCCTAATTTCACTAGATATTGAAAAAGTCCTCCCAAAATCTATTTGTTGAACCCCCTCCCAATTCATATTGCCAATAAAAAAAACCATATTTTTACTATATATCCCTTATTTTTACTGGATTCCCCTTTTTATACCCCCCAATACATATAACCCCCTCATACCTTGAAACACACACACACACACCCCCCCCTAATACCTATAACCTCCTCATACCTTGAATCATCCCCCCAATACCTACAATATATTGACCCTGTTTTTCACCATTTAAAAACTCCCTTTATGAATGAACATGATAATATATTGGTCAACAAGGTGAATCCCTCATGTCTATATATTAGTATCTTATTCAGCCAATATATACGAGGAAATTCATCGTTAAATAAGTATTCCATTTCTCTCTCCTATTATAAAAATGAATTAATATTTTTAAATTAGGGAAACCCCATAGTTATGTATACCTATTATTTGTCTTGGACCAAGGGTATGTCCAAGGGAGGTATGAATTATCCATAGGATATATTTATCCGCAACATCTAAAATTACTTGAAAGGAACAAAATAATATCACTTTTTATGTGACAAAGGAGTACCACATTTATAAAAATGAAGGGGATTCTTCTTTGTTCCCCACAAAGACTACTCTCAAAGTTGATTGTTTTCCTAGAAACAAAAGTATGTCTACATATATCTATATTTATATATGTATCTACAAAGACAAAAAAAGTTATGTTATCATTATTTTCAACATATTTTGTTTTAATAAATAAGAAAAAATTTTAAATTAATGGGAAAATGAAAAATGGATTACTTTGATTCCTACTTAGTTGATAATGTTGGGACACAATTTTGTCTAATATTTCAACCACAATCTCTATTAAGGTTTCTTTTTTGCAATTTAAATCTTGATTAGTTTAAATTTTATATTTTATTAGTGATCCACCTTCGACAATACTCTAGCCTCCCCAATGCATATATGTAACTCCATATTCTTTGAGTGCTAAGTGAATGTGGACAGACACACACAATTTTGTTTCATATCATTTGCATGCTCTTAGATCCTAATCTTGATAGAATGGAAAGTTTCACCCAATTAAGGTTTTCCACATGAGTAAAGAATCATGTAGACACATTTTTTATGAGAATGATTAGTAGGGTCTTTAACTGACTTGATGAATTTTTTTATTATTGTTGGGGGTTTAAAGGTAGCCCCAATTTGTTCTTTTTCTTTACAACTCTAGTAATTTTGTTTGTAGTCCCTTCAATTTAGGGAAATAAGTATTTCTAAAACTCCTCCCTAATGTGTTCCTTATTCTTAGGTCCTCAAATAGCATTATTAAATTCCCTAATCCTCTAATGTTCCTTGTAACCATTGTCTTCAAAATAACATTGTTGACAACTTTGAGTTCTTGAGAAGGATGGTGGTGTGAATTTGCATGAAGGTATTGTTCTATGTGGGTCTTTTTTCTATAAATCTAGTGTTTGAAAGACCCATTTGGTCTCTTACATTTATTTTTTCTCTTTACAAAAATTCATATTGAGGGAGAACTACAAGTTATTAATAAGGTTATATATTAGGAAACAAAAAATTTAGTTGAGATATGTTTGAGATATAGATTCCAAATGGAAATCTATAAATGGACTTGTGGTGTAGCTATAAGATCCCCACTCTCCCCCATTCTAGATATTATTTTCATGGATAATTTAGAAATTAAATCCCTTGCTTCTTCCCCTCTTTAAACCAAGATATGGGTTAGTTTCATTGATGATACCTTTGTTATTTGGCCCTATGGGTGTGAAAACATGGAAAAAATTGTTGAACACCTAAACAAACAATTTAAGCATATAAAATTCACCATGGACTCAGATTGACATAGATGATAGAATACCCCTTTTAGATGTTTAAGTTTCAAAGAAACCATATGGGTCTCTTCTACACCAAGTTTATAGAAAAATACCCACATGGAATCATACCTCCATGCAAAGTCACGCCACCATCCCACTCAAAAACATGGTGTTCTCTACACTATAGAAACTAGATCCCTAAGAATATTAGATGAAATACCATTTGGAAAAAGAAAAATTCCATCTCTTCAAGGTATTTAAAGATATTGGGTATAAGGAACATTAAGTGACTAAGGAAATTTAGAATGACAATCAAGGACCTAGGAATAAGGAACAAATTAGGTAGAAGGTTTCCAAAGTCTTGTTGCGCTACATTTAAGGGACTACAAATACAATTGCTAGAGTTTTATAGGAAAAATCATTGTGGCTACTTTCAAACCCCTAACCACGATTAGAAATTCCCTTAGGTTAGTTAAATACCCTACAAGGAGAACACCTTGTGGACACTACAAGGAGAACACCTTCTAGCAGAGACAGGTGGGCAGAGGTTTTAACATCGATGTGCCTAAGTTGACTATGCACATCGATGCACCCAAGTCGGTTGCACACATCAATACTCATAAGTTTATTCTGCACATCGATGCTCTTACAAAACATAATGCCCATGTGTTTTACAAATAAAGCACACTGATAATTGTTTTTAATATTAAATACTAAAATATTATTGGTGCTCCCCCAATAACAAAGTGCATTGGTGCTCCCCCATTAAAAAAGTGAATTGGTGCTCCCCCAACAATAAAGTACACATATGCTCTCCCCATTAACAAAGTGCATTTGTGCTCCAAAACATAGCATCCACGTGCTTTTGATAACCACTGTTAATATAAAAAATTATATTCTTTTATAAGAAACAAAATGCACAACAATGCTCCCCAATAAAAAAGCACCCCAATGCTCCCCAAATAGCAAAGTGTATCGGTGCTCCCCCAATAACAAATCACATCGGTTCTCATATAACAAATGCACCAGGAAAAATGATTTTTAAACAAAAGAAATTAATTTAAAAACCATAAAATTTCCATAGTGCACTTCGAAACCAATACATCCCAAGTGAATTTTTGTAAAAAAATGCACTTGTGCATATTAAAATTGGGTGCACTATTAAAGTGTAAAATAAAATAAAATATTACCAAATCAAATCGATGTGTTGAAATATATAGAAAAAAAAGTTTTGTGGGAATTTTATATTTTCTAAATGTATGTGTTTATCAATGAAAACCCTAATCATTATTTCATTATTTTTCCAAAATTTATATGGGAGACTTGTGAAAAAGACATTTACAAACAAAGTCTTTGGAGTGGGTAGATTTTTTTGAAGAGAAAAATTTACATACAAATTTGGAGAGGAAAAATTTTAGGTATGGGATTTTATTATATTCATCATCTCAATCTTTCCCCTATTTGATTCCAATAGATTTCAGTGCAATATAAAAAAAATAAAAGGGTTTCACAACTACATTTAGTATTGGAAGCCCTAACTTCCTCGTTGTCTCTCTTAGTTTTCCTCTCTATATTTCACAAGTAGATTTCTCTTAAGAAATCAATTTTTATAGGGTTTATTTACCTCCATATGGCTAATTTGGTATCTTTTATAAAGGGATTACTCATTTCATTGGATATCAAACCTTGTCACTGTCATTTTTCATTTAAAAAATTCTTCTACAGTTCATGGTGTGCACTGTACAGGAATAGTGCATCAGTGCACATGTTCATGTCAAAAACACTAGTTTTCCTAACTTGACCATGTGCATTGGTGCTCCTAATTCGACCATGCACATTGATTCTCTTCCCAATAACAAAGTGCATTGCTACTCCATAAATATAATGCTATAGTACTTTTGATAACCACTATTAATATAAAATACTAAAATATTGTTTATTTATTTTATAAGAATTAAAATGCATTACAATGTTACCCAATAACAAAGTGCATCAATTCTCCCCCAATAACAAAGTGCATTGGTGATCCCCCAATAAAAAGCGCAATTTTGCTCCACCAATAATAAAGCACATCGATCCTCATGTTCTTGTCGATAACACCACAAAGTTTAAAATAAAAATATATTTGTTTCCATGTTCAAAAGTTTGCAATAAACGATAATGAGGAACCAATGTTTCTATTAACTAATAGAGCACCTGTGATTCTATTAATTAATAAAGAACCTGTGATTCTATTAATTTATAGAGCATCGGTTCTTCTAATAATTGTATTTCATAAAAAAAATTCATAGTTTTTATATCTGATGATTCCTATCTTTTTTTTTATAGAATATGGTTGATAAAATTTCAAGGAAAAAAACTTCTTCTAGCGAGTGCGATGGTAGCTTATCCCAACTAGAGAAAAAGACAAGTTCTTTAAGTTGTATTAAAAAATTAATATATTTGAATTATTTGTAGGTTTAAATTAATGATGTTTGTTGGTTAAGGTATGTCATGGAAATTACAAAGAGCAAATGAGGGACAAACCAACACATGTTGGTGGGGATGTCCAAAAAAGTGTACAAGGAGATGGTAGAAAAACTGAACATAATTGCATCACAAGAGGACTCATACCAACAATTATAATGTGCATAATAGGTATGTAATAATTCATTTATTCTTTTATGTACATCAAATTTAATTATCACATGAAATAGTAATTTTCAATTGTTTTGTTGTAGAATAGGAAAAAAATAAAAAATCAACACATAAGACACGATGACGGGGAATAAAAGTGTTGATCGCAAAGTTTGTGAGTATTTGATTTTTCGATCTTACATACAATTTCATCTTTGTTATGATATTTATATTTAAATAATTAATTTACACTCATCCATGATTGTCTTCTAATGGATGCTAACATACAAAGAAGAGACAATTGAAGAATTAATAGACATTGGGTTAAGTATGGGTTGTGAGTATATCTTGAAGTATCAAGGTTTAATTAAACAATTTCTAAGTAGCTATGTTGTTTAACTTACATTGTTTTATAATTAATGGAATAACAATAAACCTTTATATTAATTATATCGACTATGCTTTGTCATGGGATATTAAACATGCAAGAAACAAAGTATGGAGTGCATCCAACATAATATATTTTGAGAGATGACATGAAGCATAGCTTCAAAATAATGTGTGTTATTTATGAAACAACCACTCCTATGGCAAATTTTTTTATTTACGCAATCATATATATTATATTGTATATATTAATGTAGATAGACTTATTACACTTTATTTCTATGTTTGTAGATGGAACATGAATAGGTGGAACATCAAAGACAAGTCGATCAAGAAAAAATTAGGTTAAATAAATTATGTACAATATCTCCTACATGTGATGAAGAAATTAGGTATGCACACAGCCTGAGCGATGATAGACGTTCAAGCAATGTCAAATGAAAATTAATATAATTGAATGCTACTGCAAGTTGTATGTTTTGGAATATTTATCTGTGAAAATCAGGGATTTTGTTTAAAGTACTCGACCTATTGTCCCTATTGCATGAGGAAATATTACCAATGAGTATAAAAATTACCGTTTGGTTGCATATTGATTATTTTGAACCTTTAAGTTGTCCCATTTTGTATGATGATGAGTCACTTATTCATATATAATAAAACATGTCTCTTATTTATTGCATTGTCAAATGTTGAGTTGTTGATTAGTTATTATATCAATGATTTACATTGTTACATATAACAGAGATGCAATCCATTGGATGACACATTAATGCAATCATTATATCAAAACACAATAACAAAAATATAAAAATATGTTGATGATTACAGTTGCGTGAGACATCCTCCAAGACATAGATTGATTGAGTCGACCTAAGAGAGAGCCCATGAGTTGGGTGTGTGGTTCCTATCTGTGACAGAACTAGAACGTTGTGCTGGCCTCCTCCTTACAGAGAGTTGATATGAACTCTAGATTATTATCTTGTGTAACACAATGATAAAGAAGATCTGCTAAGTTAGACGTGCATGTGGTTGAGCACATGTGAATGTGTGAAATCCCATGATTTGAGTCCATCGTTCTAAGATAGATATGAAATGATGTATAAGCCTCCTCTAAGCATAGAGTTGATATGATGAACTCTAGATGACTCTCCTGTGTAATGAAGTGGGAAATAATATCTGTTGAGTTGGATGTTCCTATGGATGAGCACAGGTGAATGTAATCCTAGTGGCTGAGAACTAGTGAGTGTGGTTCTTCTATGAGACGCAGTGATATAGAGATGTGGAAATACCTATGTATGTGTCCCTAATGGCTAAGAACTAGTGGGTGTATGAGATCCATTTCTATATTGTTAGAGATTCATAATAACATGTAACCCTATTTGTAATGTAAAGGGTATAGGTCGGCCCCACCTTAATGCAAAAGATAATTAAAATGATAATTATTAATTATATTATAACTTATTGAGGTCAGACCTATTGTGACAATAGACAATTTTGTTGACAGGTCCAGTCTAATATAAGTAAAGGTAAATTCCCCATTGAGTAATCATATCACAAGTGTGATTTTGGAAATTTCAGCAATACATCTTCTTGGAAAAAGTGTACACCTCTCTTGGGCGCTAGTCTTCTAGGGTTTGTGAGCACCCTTTTGTGTGCTAGGTTTTCTTGGTGGTGGAGATCCTTCTCTTGAAGAATATAAAAAATGATTGGTTGGGTTTTCTTCCCTTGTTGAGAAGGGTTTCCCAGGATAGTTCTTGTGTACTTGTCCATGGTGTTTCTTCTTGTGATCCTGGTTGTTGCAACACAATTGTTATGGTTTAAGTAAAATGAAAAAATGGAATGAACTTCATGCTTAAACCTTGATTATTGAAAACTAAACATGGAATCAAATCATAGGTCTTCAATAACCCATTGCACAAGCATCTACGAGTCATCTTCTCATTTTTGTGGAACCATACGACCTTCCTAGGGTTTCCAGAAAATCTGTATGACCCTCCTTTATAAGGTGTTCCAACCCTTAATACTTGGATATTGTGGCTGAAATTTGGACAGGAGGGTACGTCCTCCTTCAACACACCTCTAGAAGCTATTAAAGTGAAATTATGAGAATTGTTTATTTTTGTCCCTAGGGTTTCTAGGGTTCCACAAATTTCTATAGATTTCTGGTTCTTAGGGTTTATGCAGCTTTTTGAATAAACCATAAAGATTACCTCTGTTCTTCTAATTTTAAAGGATTATTGTTGGTAGTCATAAACCCAACAAAACCTAAGGTTGTTATCCTAGGCTAGCCGTTCGGTTTCTAGACCAGTTGATAAGGGTTTGTGAATAATCTAAAATTATGATGAATAGAACTATGATGGAAGATACGCTTGATGAATAAAAAAACTTCAAGTTCCTGGAAGATAATAATTCAGAGGAAGACTTATTGTGGGTGATACGAAAAGGAGATATTGTGACTACCTTCTTCATGAAGATGTTAGAGGACATAAATCAACCAGGTGCAATTGGATAAATCATATCAACACCCTCATGTATTCACTTGTATATATATTATTAGTATCATTGTCACAAGGGTAATTGAAGGAGGAAGGAACCTTTTGCTGAATTCATGGATCCAAAAGGACCTTAGTGCATTCAAAGGAACAACACACTGGAAGTGAAGAATCTAGGTTTGATTGTTGAAATTGTCATTCCTCTAACCTATATTTCTAAAGTTTGATACATTACAAGTAGGTGTTGTAGTTGTGACAACAATCCTTAAATTGTTTTGATTCTATATATGTACTCATTATTCTCCTTTAGGAGATATTATTTTTTTGGTTCCTCTTGTTTTCTTGTTTTAGACATGTTGACAACAAAGGAAGATGTTTATCCTTTAGAAGGAGTCACTTGACTCGGAGGGATTCAAAACTATTTAAGAAAGAGGAAGAATAGAACCATCATTGAGGAAACCAATGAAATAATGCATGATAAAAATCCTTCTATGATTCTATGGGAAGAAGCATGCATGACACAATATATGTTTAGAACAAGAGTCTTCACCAGACTTTGAAAAACATAACTCCCAAAGAATCCTTTACCATAGTGAATACTGAGATTAAACACTTCAGGATATTTGGGTGTCTAGTGTATTTTCATGTACCCAAAGAAAAGAAGTTCAAGCTAGACCCTTCAGGGAGAAAGAATACTTTTATGCGATAGAAATGAATCTTTGAAGACATTTTAGATCTACATCCCTAGTCTAAGAAAGATTGGGACAAGTAGAGATGTTGTCCTTGAATAAGAGATAGTATTTCAAAGATCTAGAGAGTCACAGATGGAGATTGAAAGTGAGACAATACCTTCTCCCCCTTCACCAGTTCAGAGGGAGACAAACGGTACTCTAGCCGATCCAACTGCTACATTTGATATGCCCAGAGATATTGCGTTAGGGCATTAAAGGCCTTCCTAGGCTCAAAAAAACTCTATAGGAGGCAGAGGAACATACAACCCCCTCAAGGCACATCTCGAGAAATAAAAATATATTTTAGAGATATCTTTCACTGATGAGACACTTCATTGATTCTGAGCCTCCTTCTCTTAGAGAAGCAACAAGAGAACATGTATGGAAATATGCCATAACATAAGAATACCAATATATCTTAGAGAATGATGTATGAGATATTGTTTAAACACCAAAAGGGAATTCTGTGGTGAATTCCAAGTGGATCTATAATATAAAACATCCAACCAATGGAAGTGTCGAGAAATACAAAGCAAGATCTATAGATAGAGGATTCTAAAAAATAGAGGGAGTTTTCTATGATGAGAAACTTGATCCACTAAGCCTGATACACTTCCATCTGTACTACCATCCATGAGTTGGAAAATATATCATATGGATGGATTCTTGATGAGTTTGGGTTTCAGCAAGATTTTTTATGATACAAACCTATATTATTACAGTTTTAGTGATGAGAGCATGATTTTGGTGACTTATTCAAAAAGCCTTGTTGTTGGATACAAGTAATGTTTGACTTCTTATTTTGATGTTAAGAACCAAATATCAATATAGGATAGAAAAACCTTAGAATAAGTACTCAATGCCTTGAAATATAATAAGCCTCTTCGAGGGGGAAGCCTCCTTATACACCACATAAATGTCCAAGTACAAGATGATTCCAAATGAAAATGCCTCCTTGGAATATATAATATACTAGGAAGTACAATTACAACTAATGGACCCAAACCGACATAAATAAAATAACATTACTAATGTAGTATTCCCCAATTAAAGGGTAATGTGCCACTATTTAGGGATTAACATGCCCCTCCCATTCAGACAAGTGTTGTATACAATGCTTGAGTAATTCTAGATGCTTATATATAAAAGACTCATCTTCCCAAGTGGAATCTTCAACAAGAATTTTCCTCCACTTAATGAGATACTCTAAAATGGATCTATTCCTCAGCTGGAGAATTCTTGTGTCAGTGATGGCTTCAGGCTCCAATATGATTTTTCCTTCCTCGTCAACTTCTAGAAATATAGTTTGAACTGGGATCTTGTCACCTATAACCTTCTTTAAGAATGAAACATGTAAAATGGGGTGTACTCGTGAGGATGCAGGAAACTCCAATTTGTATGCCATAGTACCAATATTTTGCAACACCTTATAAGGACCATAGTACTTTGGTGATAATTTATTATCCTTCTTGGATTGCTTGAGGGACATTTGTTTGTATGGTTTTAGTATTAAAAAAACCCAACCCCTACTTAAAAAATTATTTCACTACGATGTTGATCTTCTTGTTGTTTCATGCGATTTTGTGCCATGGTCATGTTGTCCTTTAATATTTGGAGAACTTATTGTTGATGGTTGATTTGATATTAAACTACTTGAACCTTAGATTTCTATTTTAGAGAAGGAGTGATGGAAGGAGAATGGTATCCATAGAGTTCCATAAATGGTGTCATTTTTTTTGCAGTATGAAAGGAAGTGTTATACCACCATTCTGCCAAGGGTAACCATTTGAACCATTGTGTTTTTTTATCAAAGACAAAGCAACGAAGGTATCCTTCCTAACATTTGTTCACTATCTCAGTTCGTCCATTAGATTGAGGATTATATGATGAGATATGAGCCAATTGAGTACCCAAACAAGAAAATATTTTTGTGCAAAAATGTCCAGTGAAGATAGGATCTCTATCACTTACAATAATCTTTGGGATTCCATGTAGTTTTTGAAGTGTCTCTATGAATGCGGTGGAAAATGTATTGTCTTTGAAGGGATGAGAGAGTGCACAAAAGTGTGTGTACTTGGTTAGTCTATCAACAATCACCATGATGACACTCTTTCCTTCAAACTTCGGTAACCCTCTTTTGAAATCCATGGAAACCTCCTCCCAACGCTGACTTGGGATGGTTAATGGTTGTAAAAGACCTGGCATCTTAATTGATTCCACCTTGTTTTGTTGGAAAACCAAATATTTTGCTATAAACCTTTGAACATCAGTTTTAAGGCCATCCCCAAAAAATTTCTTCTTGACCCTATTGTAGGTTTTCAAAAATCTCAAGTGCCCTCCTACCAGAGAGGTGTGCAATTCCAATAGTACCTTTTGTTTGAGTTGGGATTTCTTAAATAAATATAAGCGATCTATGTACCATAGTGAATCATTTTTCCATGTAAATGTATTTGATGCACTGGAATCTTGTTGCAACCTTTGAATGAGAGTCCACACATTTTCATCATTCTTCCATTCATCCCTCTCTTATATTATCCAATCGGGTTGGATGATCGAGATAACATAGAGAAAGGCCTCAACATATTCATCCTTTCTTGAGAGTTCGTGTACCATAACATTTTTTTTCCCTTTTTTATAGATGATTTCAAAATCATAACCCAATATCTTGGTCACCCATTTTTTTTGTTCTTCTAAAGATAGTCTTTGTTCCAAGAAGTATTTAAGACTATCATGATCTGTTTTGAACTTGAAGTTCCTACCTATTAGGTAAGGGTGCCATTTCTTCAATGCATGTAGTATTTCCATCATTTCCTTCTCATAAATGGGTTTGTGTAAGTCCTTTCCCTTGAGTGGAAAACTTTCAAAAGCCAGGGGCCTTCCTTATTTCATTGGTACAACACCAATGCCATTTCTCGGGGCATCCAATTCCACAATAAAGGTTTTTGTGAAGTCCGGTGTGGTCAAGACATGCGCTTTGCACATCACCTCTTTAAGTTGTTCAAAATATTTAGTTTCCTCTCAAGTCCATGAAAATGCATCCTTCTTAGTTAGTGTCGTTAAACGTACTACTATTCTCCCATAGTTCCAAACAAACTTGCGGTAGTAACCCGTCAAACCCAAAAATCCTCTAAGATTCTTCAATGTTTTAGGAATCAGCCAGTCCATCATGGAATTAATCTTGTTAGGGTCTACCTTGACACCTTCATGAGATACAATATGACCCAAATACTCTACCTCCTTCACCCCAAAGAAACATTTGGACAGTTTGGCATATAGTTGTTTCTCATTTAGTAGTTGTAGCACCTTATCAACATGCCACACATGATCCTCCCAAGACTTGATATAGATTAGTATATCATCAAAAAATACTAACATAGATTTTCAAAGGAAGGGTTTGAAAATGCAATTCATCAACCCTTGTAATGTGGAAGCTGCATTTGTAAGGCCAAAAGGCATGAACAAAAATTCATAATGGCTTTCATGAGTTCGGAATGTTGCTTTTGGGATATCTTCTTCCTTCATTCTAATCTAATGATACCTTGAACGAAGATCCTGCTTTTTGGAATATATTGATTTGTGTAGTTCATCTAAAAATTCATCAATGATGGGAATGGGAAACTTATCTTTAATAGTGATCTTATTGAGCTCTCTATAATCTGTACACATATGCCATGAGCCATATTTCTTGAATACCATTACCATCGATGCAAAGTAAGAACTTTGGCTAGGTCTAATAATGATAGCCTCTAACATTTATTCAACCATATGCTCAATTTCACTCTTTTGGGCATAAGGGTATATGTACATCCTAATTAGGTGAATATCATGATCATGATTTCAAGTGGGTGGAAGACCTTTGGGAATATCTTCAAATACTTTGGAATTCTTATCAATGATCCCTTGGAGATATAGGGGAATAGATGGATTAGATGTTTGAACATATAGTGAGCATAGTTGTGCAATAACACCTTGAGGCCCATTTTTCAATAATTTTGTCATGTCATTAAAGATTATCACCTTACTGGGTTTCCCTGTGATACATCTTAACTCAATTTCTTTTCCTTCCAATGAAAATTTCATGAAAAGTTCTTGAAAATTAAAATCCATTGTTCCTAATGATTGTAACTATTGGATTCCTAGTACGACATCAACACCATTGTTATCGGACTAATCGATAGGTGCGGACACTAACAGATCTCCCTAGATCCACCTGGATCTAGAACAAAACAAGATGGGACATGACTCTTTCCCTAAGTTTTGATCATTGAATTAGCTAGTAGGAAGGAACAAGTAACATACCTTAGTATCACTTCCTAGGGTCTCTGTTGCTCCCGCTTCACTCCAGTGCTCTTGTGAAGTCAATACCAAGACAACACAAACCAACCAAAGTGAATATAGCAAAATATATTCAACTGTCAACTTATGTGTATGATCAAGGAATTACATAATAAAGTGAGAATAGCTTTATGGGAAAGGGACATGCCACTGTATCATATTAATTGAAAGTAAATATTACAACCTGATCGCCTTGATGTCACAAGCTTCCTTTCGATGGCTCTTGGCTCCAACACACACACTTGCTCAATTCTTGCATGAAGACGATCAAATCCTCTTGATAGACTTGCTAGAGTCTCCAAGCTCCTGTTCAAGCTAAGTCCTTCACACAATTCTTTCACCAATTCTCCAATGAATCTTGCTTAACCTTTTTCATGAGAATTCCATCAATATATAGGAAAGAATGAGACATTTACTTAGATAAGAATGATCCCACAATATCAGGGAATCCAGTACAAGGATAACCATTCAAATGCCAACCCATTCATCTAGAATATTCCCTTCTAGAACCATCGAGAATTCATCCTTTTCCAAGCCTTAGAATGAGTCCTCACCCTAGCTATCCAACACAATGTGAGAATTTCGTACCCTAGCTTAAGGTAGCCTACGAGAATGAGTCATTATCGCACCCTGGGATACTAGCAACCTGCGAACTCTCTTCAAAAGTGAGTTTTCTGGGAAGAGATGAATATCATTTTTCTCAGGAGAAAGTTCTTATGAGAAGCCCAAGTACACCAATATCAATACATCATCATGATGACCAAAATCATGGGTAACAGAATTCCACCCAAATTATGAGGCTGGAACCATTGACAGTTGAAATACTTTGTAAACTACATGTATGTGTCGGAAACCAGGAGCGCACCTAATCGGAAACCTGCAAACAACGAAGCATCTGCAGAATATCAAATATACCAATTCTGAGGTAGGCATTCCCACACTCAGATCATAGACAGATGACATTGTAGACATAGGTCATGGCCACCAATAATACACTGTGGATCCATGCCATCAAAATATAGCATAGCCACCAGGAATACACTGTGGATCTGTGCGAGAAATTTCAAATTAAGACGACATAGCCATGAGACATACAAAGTGGATCTATGTGTTGCAAATTATACATACTCCATCACAACCTGGACAAAGAGATGATATCCAGGGTCTTCAAGCTCGTCGCCCAAAAGTACGAATATTACCATGTGATTACATGTGCTGAACTCGAACATGGCAGAAACCACTTGATTACTGGTCATTGATGAAACCGTTAACAAGTGCAAGGGAAATCACCATTGATGTCAATGACTCCCAAGGTACTCTAGTACAATCCATCGAAGTCGAACATCCGATGGAATCTTTTGATTAGGGGTCAATGATGTAAACCCACTATTGAAAGCGAGGAAACCTACCATTGAGGCATGCAAGCTCCAAGGTACCAAAGATTTCTAATTCTTGATTTCGGATAATGAGGTGAAGTCAACGGAAAAAAACTCATCACAGGAGGGCCTTGATGTATCCCCCATAAATGACATGAAATGAGTAAAAAATTTTGAAGGTGAAATAGAGTATGATGTAAATTGAACTGGACACAAGGAAGGCCGACACGGAGAGAATGGAAAATTGCAGATGGCCAACTCAAAAGAGGTTTCAGATGGACTTCTCTTGAACATATGAACGACACAACCAATGATTTGGCAGCATTGACTCAAAGATAACACAGGGAATGACCTTGTAGAAAATCGAATGAGAGACAAATAGATTTCCCAAACTGGCTTCAAATATAATGAATAGGGGGTGTCATGTTCAAGAGAGGCACTTACTGTCAATCAATATGAAAATGAAAACATATCCCTTTCCCAAATTTTCCCCCACCATTTCTGGCGAGTACCTCTTTATTTTTACGCAAGCTTGAGGAGGATAACATATGCTTGTTTATATAAGCTTATCCTTTGGATAAGTCCTTCGGAGTATGTTTAACAAACCCTAGGAAGGAGTGGTTCGGTCCCATTATGGGTCTGTCGATGTTTGTTTAACGAGTCCAAAGATAGAAAACTCGAAGGTTTTTCATGATCATAGAGTCTGGAAAAACACTTAAAAGAGAACTCTCTCAGTTCCTTTTTCGTAAAATAGTCTGATGAGACCGAAAAAGAGATAAATTATCGTTCACTAGATGCTTTCTTCAAATACTTTATCGAGCGTGAAAATAGCAAGGTCACTCAGCTATCTTTTCATGTTTAGAGAGTCTGAAAAGAGCTTAAAGAGGACTCCAGGGGGGTTCCTTTTTCGTATAACCATGTTGAGCCCGAAAAAGTGATAAAAGTATGCTCGATCGTGTTCTCATGTATTATCGAGCGTGAGAACGGACAAAGACCACGCTCGAGGTTTTATAAAAAAACCATAAAAAACAATCAAAACATGTAATGACAAAGAAAAAATATGTCTGCATCCCTGTACATGAACATCTAAGTTGTTACGCCTGCAAAAGTTACACTCAAAAGGGCATTAGGGATTAGGGTTTGATAAATAAACAATTATTAAAAATTAAATAACATGGTAAAAGTCAATATAAAGAAGTAAAACTCTTTTCACCATATCATTTTCACGTTTCCACTATTTGAGCCCAAAAACCCCTCTTTTACCCTCGAAGTTCGGCATCAGATTCTGGGAGTTACAAGCATCCATTCGACGAGCTGTTAGCGACAGTGAGGTAGGCTCTTTGTCCTCTACTCTTTCATGGTTTTATTTTGCATTTTCATTCGTTAAAAACTCATTTTTGAATTGATTTTGTGAGCCCTACTTGCACTCAGCCATTCTCATAGGTGGGCTACACGGGACTTGCGAGAATGGGTCATTCTCGTAGGTGAGCCCACAATAGCCTATGAGGTTCTCACATTGTGCACAAAGAGAACCTGTGAGAACCACAAAGCACAATTTTTTTTTAAGAAATTACTCAATGAAAAAGAACCAATTCATGAATAGAGTTACTAATCCTCTTCTTGTGCTTCTTATGAAGGTATTTGTCCATCAAAATGGTTCTTGAATGGTGCGAAAGGGAGCACGAAGAAGACAATTCCATTGCCGGAAATCATCCACCCACTATTGCTGCTTTGAGAAACTATGGCCTTCTGAAATACTTTTGTATCCCGGGCATGAGGGCCCAAGTCAGGTTATTAGAGTACCTTGTGCATATGTGGGATCCCGATCAGCAGGTATTTCATGTAGGGGTTCACACATTGTCCTTAGATATTGAGGAAATTTACTTTTTGACTGGATTTTCATGGCGTGGGTACCATGTGAGCCTAATTGGTAGCAGAGATGGTGGGCTGCCCATGAGTGAGTACTATCACATACACTGTGTTCGAGAGGCAGAGAGGAAGAAAGGGAAAGTAGATATTTGGGGAGTACAGGATTTGACCCTCCGTACTATCTTGTTCACCATTGCTCGGATGGATGGGAGATCTTCTCCTCACATGGCACTACAGAGTTACTTCCAGTATGCTATAGAGTGTACTAAACCTCGGGTTTTTAACTGGGCAGATGTAGTGCTTCGTAGAATAAAAAGGTAGTTGACCAAATGCAGACGAGGGAACTTGAAGAAATTCGGGTACGGATCTTTGTTAGTGTCCTTTTTTCTCGAGAGGGTTACAATACTGAGGTTGTAGGTGGAGTGGAATTTACTGGCTCCCAGGGATCCAAGAATGCTGAGATGGTGTCAGCTCATGGCCCGACATGTAGCTGGACCAATAATCAAGTATGATGATACTTTCTTCGACTGGATGCAACCACAGATGTTGATGGTTCATGATTATGCTTATGCCGGGTTGGATTTCCGAGGAGATCCGGACTTAGTCCTGCTGGAGGATGCTCAGTGGGGGGAACTTGGTAAGAAGTACATAATTTTTTTTTTCTTTTTAAAATGTTTTTGTGAATTTTTATCATATTCAAATGTTTTTTATATGTTCATCCAAAGAATAAAGACAAAATTCATTGTTGATGACATAGATGTTGGACCTTACCGACCTCCTGGTACTTCTCCCATTCAGTGGCGAGGAGAGGTAGCGCTAGTGCCACAATGGGAAGCCGAGGATTATCAAGCAGTGGAGCAAAACCTAGAGGGTTTGACAACAAATATTCCAGACATGCCTCTTGGAGAGGTTCCATGACGCGATCAGCTTCATATAGTAGGAGTGTCAAAGTCCATGAATCGACTGCTTCGTAGAGTTTCCCAGGAAGTCGTGTGTTACCGTGAATGTCATCCATGATGTCACTTTGTAGAAGCTATGAGCTTCAGGTTTTGACATTTTGGTCTTCAGACAAAACTTTTTGTAGAAAACTCTTTTGATCGTTATAAATACAGACGACTTCTACCGGTTTACCTTATATTATGTGAAAATTGGTGTGATTGATTTATAAATGATCCAAATGTCTATCTAATACATAGTTATCCAATGCATCAGTTAATGTATTTAGACATCTAGGAATATGTTGATATTCAATATAATCAAAATAATGTTCCAAGAGGCGAATTCGCAAATACACCCATAACAAAGTAGGACTTCGAATAGTATAGATATTACTTAACTATAGTACTGCAAGTTGCGAATCGAGTCGCACAACCAAATGACGGATTCCAAGCGAGACAACATCGATCAATAATTCGATAATAGTGCTATACTTTGCAATGCTATTGGTCACATGGCCGAGACACACACCTCGTAAGGAGACAAGTTCATTTATAGGGGCATAAATTGCCCATGCAGCAGAAGCAAGGTTCTGAGTACTACGGCTAGCGCCATCAGCAAATCCAATATAGGGTAGTGAAGATTCCAACATTTGGAAATCAAACACAACGTCACATAAGGGCAGAGATCAGATAATGACAAAAGAAAGCTATAGTAACACACAAGAAGTATGATACAATAAACATACAATTACTCATGAACAGATGATTTTATGCATAGTACTTCTTCAAGTACAACCATTCCTGGGTTCACTCAAAGGGATACCATCGTAATCTACTAACTCATAATCTCATTTTTCCAAAACTCGTCAAACAATATAAGGACCTCGCCACATGGCTTCGAATTTTGATCATATCTCGATCTTGATCATAGAGGAGAACGAGATCTCCTTCGGAGAAAACATGAGGCTTGACATGTTTGTCGTATTGGGCCTTGACACGTTTTTTCTGGGCTTCTATGACTAAGGTAGCATCGCGTCAAGTTTTGTCTAATCGCATAAGATACAATAGATGTTCTTCCTCAGCAGAAGTGTTTGGTAGGAGTTCAATAGCTAGTTTTAAAGAGGGTATCTCACATTCAATCGGGAGAATGGCTTCCAAACCATAGACTAACCGGAAAGGTGTAAACCTAGTATCAGACTTGACGAATGTCCAGTAAGCCCAAAATGTCGAAAACAACATTGTGTGCCAACTTGTTTTGTGAATCCCTATCATTCGTCGGAGCATAGTTATGAGAACTTTGTTAGTTGCTTCAACTTGGCCATTGGCTTGTGGGTAATAGGGCGTTGAGTTATCATGGCGAAGACCCAACTTTTCAGTAAGTTCAAACATCATGAAGTTTCTAAAGTGACTACTGTAATTGGTGACGGTAGCTTGGGGTGAACCAAAATGAGCTATGATGTGACTAAAAATGAATAATGTTGTAGTCTTTCCAGTGTTGTCAAATTTCGGCATCGCCTCGGCCCATTTCATAAAGTAATCGACGGCTACAATAATGTATCCATGCCCCCCGGCCGAGTGAGGGTGACATGTCATGAAATTGATGCCCCATTTCGCAAAGGGACCAACTGAGACCACAAGGTAAAGAGGAGCGGGATGTGACCGTATCTTCTGATTATAGGTCTGGAAAGCATGGCATTTTTGAACGATAGTTATACAATCGGTAATAAAGAAGGCCAAAAATACCCTGCTCTTAAGATATTTTGGGCAGTAGCATATCCAGACATATGACCACCACATTCTCTAGAATGGTAGTCATTCAGAGCTTTCTCATCTTCGTCGAATGTTAGGCAACGTTGAAAAACAGAGTCAATCCCCCGACGATAAAGAGTATCCCCAAGGATAATGTATTGACGGGCTTGATAACGTATGCGACGTCAGTCAGTACTAGACAAAGTTGGTCAAAAAGTCTGGGTTTGGAGATATATAATGATATCACCATACCAAAGATCATCAGTGCTAATAAAGAAAAGAGATTCATCGGGTAATGAATCAGTTGCTACATTTTCCATTGAAGAATAGGGAAAGTCGCATATCAACTCAGCAAACACTAAGGACTTCTTGGACTTGGCACGTTCAAATTCCAAGTCAAACTCCTGGAGTATCACAATCCATTTGGAGTATTTTCCCCCTAGAAATTGATGTGTAAGAATGTGTTGCATAGGGTTGCAATGAGAAATCACTGTAGTCTTGCACAAGAGGATATAGTGTCGGAAGCGTTGGATGGCTTGGACGACAGCTAGGGATAGTTTTTCGACATGTAAATACTTGAGTTGAGTAGGCGTTAGACTTCGACTCAAGTAGTAGATAACATGTTCGTCGTTAGCATCATCCTCTTGGACGAGAACCATACCAATGGTGTAATCTGAAGCAGCAAGGTAGAGGAAATAATCATGACTGTAATCAGGGGGAAAAATAAGTGGAGCATGCGTTAGGGACAATTTCAAAGCTTCAAAAGCATTGTTGGCTATGGTATCCCAGACGAACTCTGAATCCTTCTTTAGTAGCCGCGTAAATCCATGAGTTATCTTGGCATAATTTGGGATAAAACAATGAAGAAAGTTTTCTTTCCCCTGCAAACTTTGTAACTGGCGAAGTGTAGAAGGAGGAGGGAGATTAAGGATCGCCTCAACCTTTAAAGGATCCACTTGGATCCCTTGAAACGAAATGATAAAACCTAGGAGTCGACCAGATTCCACGCAAAAAATGCACTTATGAGGATTCAAACATATGCGGTAGAACCGACAGCGAACAAAAATGGCTTGGAGATGGGTTGGATGATCGAATCAGTGCATTGAGTGGGTTGGTAAACCGTCCAAATATGGTTGAACGATGTCCTTGATATGATGGAAAACATAATACATAGCGCGTTGAAAAGTTGTGCCAACGTTCTTGAGACCAAAAGGGAGTTTTCGATAGGCAAAAGTACCCCAAGGAAAAATAAAAGCGGTCTTATGTTGATCCTCAGGAACAATGTTCATTTGATTATACCCAGAGAAACCATCCATCAAAGAGAAGATTTCACTTCCGGTGCAATTGTCGACAATCTGATCGATGAAGGGGGTAGGAAAGTTGTATTTGGGACAAGATTTATTGATATCCCTATAATCAACACATACACGAATGGTGCCTTGTATCTTGTCGATCGGGACAAGATTGGAAACCCAGTCTGTGAGAGCCACTGGATAAATAAAGCCAGCTTTAATAAGTTTCTCAAATTCAAGCTTGATAGCAGCCACTTTATGCGTGTGAACTGGACGAAGGAGTTGCCGGATGGGTTTAGCATCGGGGTATGTCCTTATCTCATGTATCACAATCTCAGGGTCGATACACGGCATTTCTTCGTAGCTCCAGGCGAATATGTCACGAAACTCTTTGAAAAGGGATGTATAGGTGACATTTTCGTCAAAAGAACATGAAGCTACGATATGGACATTTTCGGTAATCCCTGGTTTGACGGATATGTCAAGGGGAATAGTGGGTGAGATATTGCTTAAGTTCCCTTCAGAAAACACATCGTGGGCATATGTAGGAATGATTGAGATGACGACAACAGTCGACGGGGTTAAGATCCATTGATAGTTCTCAATGGTATGTTTCTCCAGAAAGAGGATGGAAAGATGATGTCCATCGTCCCAAGGGGTGTCTTCCATGACAGACATGATCATCTCATCAGTGGGAAAAATGACACGAAAAGGATCAGGAGACAACTCACCAATAGAAGGGGTAGAAGGAGTTTCCAATTGAATGGCCTGATAGGTGGATTCGACCAGACTTAACGACATTGCATTGCCATAACGAAGATGATCTCTGGGGTCAGGTACTATCCATGGGTCATTAGACGCAGGAAGTTCATGAATCAAGGTGGATATCATGTTGATTGAAGCAATAGACGGGCGTGGAACATTGGGTGGTGGAATGGGGAAAGTACCCATTAACGAAGAATCCTTGAGAAGTCCCACACCGACGCTCTCATAACTCGATGGGGTTTTAGCGATAAACGGGACGTTGCCAGTACGGGTATCCGAATTAAAGAAGGCTAGTTGGTCGACAATGACGACCTTTCCTTGATGTGGGAAATGTACCACACAGAAAAGGGTCGACACAACTGCATGCATGGAATCGATCCAGCTGCGACCAAGAAGAATATTGTAATCAAGGGGAGCGTCAAATACTTCCACTTCGAATTGGACCATTTAGCCTTCTAACATGATGGGCAATGAAGGAAGAACACTGTAGGGCTTAAAAACGGAGCCGTTGAAGGATTTAAGAGTGTTCTGGGATTCATTCAAAGAAGGAGAGCCAATGGCTTTCCAGCAAGCAAGAGACATAACACAAGTTGAGGCACCCTCATCGATTACGGTTGGGAAAATGTTTTTGTCAGAGACAACCACTTGGATCTGGAACGCAAGTTGAGGGGGTAGCCTTGGAATGTGATCTTCCAAGTCAAATATTATCAAATTCATTTCTGTCAGGTCAATTCCACCGATAGCTTTCAACAGTGCCTTTCGTTGTGTGGGACAACTTTGAAGTACTTCGAGGGGTGACATCGCAAAAGGTGCTTGGGCCAGATCTTCAACAATGTTGTAGTTCTGAGCAGCACGAGCATGAGGATTGAAAGCCGATTTTCGAATGACGCCCTTTTGGGAGGGTCAAAGAACTGTGTCAAGGCTCGATCATTCGAGATGAAGAGGACCATTGGTAGGTGGAGTCAAGAGAGAGGGTTGTACCAAGGAAGGAGGTAGATCATCAACCTTCTCTTTAGAGGGAGAATAATATTTGGCTCGAGTAGTGAGTGCAACGTCACTCTACTTTGAATCGCCAGTGCACATCAAAACATAGGATGTAGTAGAAGATGAGGGTGGGTCATGAATGACCAACTGAGCCTGTTCTTGAGATGGGAAGGGTTGGGACAAAACGGCCAGAGTAGATCATTTTGGAGCTCCTTGAACGAACTTAGTGACCTCGACACATCATGGACAATCCTTCGTGTAGTGATCATCACCACAAATAAGATAAGGGTATTGAGGTTTGCGCATATCCTGATCATCAACAGGGGTAGTTTTGATTTTCTCTGCTTGAGAATATTTTTTCCCTCCTTATTCTTACCCTTACCCTTTTTAGATTTGTTTTTACCAGATGGGGTGGATTGAATTGCATTTACCTCAGAAGTCTTTCTAGTGGAAGGGGCAGGAGACAAAGCATTTTGAACATTAGAAGAAGCAGGTTTGTGGTTTGTGCTTGAGGCTGAATGTGGTTGGGCTTGGAAAGTTCCAATCACACCGTCAGTTGCATGCGAAGCAACTGGAGTAGTTGAAGTGGTGGAAGTGGAAGGACGAGGTAAGTCAGGTAGTGTTAGCACTTGGTAAATTTCCTAGAGGTTGAAACAAAATAAATCTACCAAGGTAACTTTATCCAACCACTTTTAAAGCTGGGATCTAGCCCTTTCAGCTTCAGAGAGGGATCTCTCTATATGATTTAGCTATGTTTTCAATTTAGCTATTAGGCTAGGTAAATGAATTGGTAAGTTTTGTTGTCAAAGTGTTTTTGAATTTGGTTGAGATAGTCTACACCTCCATTGGGCTATGGGGTCTGTATTTAATTAAATATGAAATACAACCAAAAACAAGAAAATAAGACTTCCACAGGGAGAGATAATATACTCACTGGATCTTTTAATAGCTTAAATGATGGACAGAAGAAAAGATGAGAAAAATATACTCAACTAAGAAGCATTAAAGAATTTCTTAATCAAAACATCAAAAGATAAACATTAAAATCCTTTAGAGTCGGAAACAGGGTATCTAAGATAAATCCTGCAACATATGTTACTCTTAAAGATTAGTTTCAGAAAAAAATATGATCACAAAGCAAGAAGAACATTCAACTTAGAAAAGAAACATCACCAGTGAATACATGGAAGAATCCTGTAAAAGTGCCTCCTTTTTATTAATGGAAGATCTCTTCAAAAATAGTACAGTCTGATAGTGTTAGGGTGTGAGAATCAACAACCTCCAATACTTTGAAAAGTGAAGTATTTATAAGTCAAATTACAAATGGTCCTGTCATAACTGAATCAGGACGTGCTAATTCTATTTTTAGCCTAACTAATTTAACTAATCAAACTGCTTGATGACTTGGTGCAATTGCACATAGAATTTCTAGGTAGACCGTTGATGAATCCTTTGCACGACCTCATTTGACTGGAGAGGTGACTGGACCTAGACAAATCATCAGCTAATCGAGCAGATCGCAAAGTTCCTCCCATCTGATATGACTAGGCACAGTGACTTTGAGTAGTTTCTGATACACTTCATCCATTTTCGTATACTTAGCGAATGTAGGCTTAGTGAGGAATATGTATCGAATCTCATGTTGGATACTGATGTCCAACTGAAGAGCGTCTAGGAATGCTTTGCCGGTGACGCTCCCTTGTATGCCAACAAACTTTGAACTGTCTTTAGACACTTCAGACAGTCTCTTTTTGTAATCTAGGAGTGTCGTCAGTTTATCATTAATAACCTTCAGACCGAGAAGACCTTTCTTCTGGAGAGCCTCAATCTTGCTAAAGAACCTTTGTACCCCTTGGTCCATGACCTGAACCTTTTCTTCGAGCTGCAACATTAATCCTCTCTTGGTCAAAACTCTTTTGAACTCAAGGATGGTCTCTGTTCTGTCCTCGATCTTCAACTCTTCTAGCTCTTCCCTGGTCTTAGAATTGAGGAATTTTATGATATCATTTGCCTGAGTTGGTCTGTCTCCCAATTCTACTCTGATTTTATCAATGGCCTGTTTACTCCTCTGGACCAACTCATTATGTTCAAACATAATTTGGATCATGGGCCATATTTCATTTATGGACTTTGTGATGTCTGTCCATACATTCTCTTTTACCTCAGCCAAAGTCTTCCCTGCCACTGTTTTCTTTTGGAGCTGCTGTAGTTCCTTCTTGAGCTACTCAGTTACCTGCTTTTCCTTAGATAGACTGGTCTGGAAAGAATTCTTGAGTTCCTGGAGGTCCTCAACTTCCTTTTTTAGCCTGTTGATCTCTGTTTCTTGCAGGTTCATCTTCTCCATGGATTTGGCAAGGTCGGTTGTCCCCTCTTGTGGTGTCACTGGTGTTGCGGATGGAATTGTTGTCACTGGTGTTGTGCTTGTCCCTGAGATTGGGATGGCAGTCAATGGAATGGCTTCCATAGACTTCAGCTTCTCTTTCTCCTTTAGTAGTTTCTCCATCTCTGCTTCCATTTCTTTGAGCTGGGCATTCTGCTCCATGAGAAGCTTGAGCATTTTGTACTTCTCGCCTTCTTTCTCTGCTATCTCTTTTTCCTGCAAGTCCTCTATGGGAGGGAGCTTCAGCTATTTCCTTAGAGAGATGATGTCTGCATTCTTATTCTTTATCATCTCCTCTGTAGCTTTGACGTTGGAGGGGTCATAGCTGATCTTGAGGACCAGGTCCTCCAGAGTTTTGATTCTGTTGTCTTTTGCGAAAGATAATATCTTCTCCAGCTTGAGTTGTGTCTGAGCATTGTTCAATGATACCTGAAATTTTGTTACAGAAGTTGAAGCATGTGCCAATGTACGGGATACCATCTCCCCTGTCTGTTTATGCAGATACATCTGATCTGCTGGGTGCACGTCCTTCATCTAGAATTCGAAGGTGGCCCTCTTGTAGTCTATGATTACCTTGGGGTCTGGTACCTACGCTTGGAGGAAGGCCATGTGCATCCTGCCCTTTTCTGTGTCAAATGCAAACAGCAGCCTGTGCTGCGCAGTTGACGCTTTCTTCCGAAACTGAGCATAGGTACTGCTGATAAGATTTTGATTATTTTTCTTAATCATCTCATACTTCTCGAAGATGCTTAATTTGGGCCCTGTCTTTCTCGACTGAGTGTCTAGGAGGGAGCCTGAGGATTTCTTCGGTACTACTGGGGTGATTTCCTTATGAAGGACCGTCCCAAAGGGTGGAATCACAGACTTAGTCACTGTGGGAGGCGGAACCTCTTTTTCTCCAGTTGGACCCGAAACTGAGACTGTCTTGAGCCTTTTGGTGTGCAATTGGAACTCTTCAGAAGATACCTCCGTGACAGGCGAAGATGAATCCTATCAAGGCATTTTTTCCTTAGGGACCTGTGGCATGAAAGTTGGAAGTACAGTGGTCGAGGGAACCTGTTGTTCCACTTCGACCAAGGTGTCAGGCATCCACACTATCTAATTGGAAAAATTTTCAATCTCGGGCTTGGACTCATGAACATACGGGATGTTTTTATTTTTCACCCGCATTTCTAAAATGATCCCGCATGGATCATAGTGCCATGGGAAACTCATAAAGAATTTCATTTATTTCAACATTCTATCAGCTTCTTCCCCGGCACCTCGACTATTGCAGATGAAGGAGCCAATCTGCCCCTTGATTTGAAGCTGTTGTTTTTTCTTCAAAGATACGAAATGAATATCATTTGAATTCATGATCTGCCTTATGTATTCTAAATCAAAGATTCTTACCGGCACATATTTGGGCAGCTTGTAGGGTGCCAACTCGCACCCGAATACTCTGATCTCAGTGTGGTTTTGATACAGGTACCAATATCCAGTCTTTGAGCTATCCAAGAGATGCAAAATTCTCTGGACTTCGTCGTTTATTCTAGGCTTGGGCCTGCCACTCAACATGCTTACCATCGGGTGGTAAAACAGATCGATGAAATCCTTGAAGCTATACTCTGTGGAGTTGTGATTCAACAAAGAGGTCCATGCTGTGACTGGCTGAGGCCTTCCATCTGCATCCATATTATGCATGGAGAAACTAAATTTATCTTCTTGAAAGTAAACAAACATGTATGCCAATATAGATGAGTATCTGAAAATGGATGATGGGTAAGAAATTACCTTTTATCCCTTGGTGGAGAAAATGGATGATGGGTAAGGGGGATTTGTGGAAGGGAATTGAGCGGAGGAGGGAAGGAAAAGCTCGAAAATTTGAGCTCTCTGGGGAAAAGTCATCTTTTGGTATAACTCAGTAAGGATTTCTAGGTTGAAAGGGGACGCAGTTTTAGCACGGGGAATTTGCATCATCTGGTCTATGTCCTCGGGCGTGATGAGGAACAGGGTGTCTCCAGAAGAGGAGATGATGGCTCTTTGTTCAGGAATATAGTGAGATTGGCATTTAAGGACGAATTCTGGGAAGTGGTGGATCTGGGGAAAAAGGTAAAGAGGTAAATTGGACTCCCAAAGTCCAATTTCATCGCCCTGGTCCAGGAAAACCTCCCTGAGCCATGATATGATGTATGAAAAATCAAAGTCGCAAATGGTATCTGCGATCAATCTGTCTTTGTCAACCAATGGGATTTTGTCCAGGTCGACAGGAGGCGGGAGAAAAGGATTCTCCTCTCCTTCTGCTTGTCTTGGCTTTGGCGCCATCTCTGCAATAGTACCTGCAATAAACATGACGTTAGTGGGGTCGAATGACTGTGGATGAAGGCGACGGAAAAGCAATGGAGGCGTAAGAGGTAAATTTTTTTGGTGCAATGGATGAATAGTGAATGAGGGGGAATAACGTTAGTTTTATTTAAAACTAGGGTCGGTTGGGCGCGGGAGACAGGTCAGCAAGATAACGAGTATGTTATCCTGTAATAAATGGACAACAGGCCACTTGGGGGTGATATGGCAGGTGACGGTGGCCGAAACATACAGATGGGTGACGTGGAGGCTAGGGATTGGAGGTAAAAGTCGCAATAAGGGATTGTTCATGAGTGAAAAGGGTAAGGGACTGACAGCAGGGACTGACAACAGTTATGGGATAAGACATAACTCAGGAGCAAGTGTAACAAGTGGAAAATGGTGTCCATGAGTGATGGGGGCTGTCAGATAGCAGATGGGGTTGTGACTATTGGACCAATAGGCTGATGCCACGAATGACAAGGGGCCTGCCATAGGAGAATAACCATTTCGGACCCGCCCCCCCCTTGGTTAATAGCAGATCATCCATGGAGGTCCGAAATCCATTGTAGATTGTTGATCTATGCGCCCATTTCCTGGTCGCGGATCTTAGCGCGTCCTTTAGTACTCATTCCAGACCCCCCCCCTCCATTAAAGGCAAAATGGACGGGGGGTTCCGCAATCCAATCTGGGCCTTTGATTTTAGTGCTCATCCCTGGGCCATCCAGATGTGCGCAATTCTTATTACCAATTCTGTACCCCCCCCCCATCCCCCCGCCCCGATTAAAAGCAGAACGATCAGGGGGGTCCAGAACGCTCTGTGAACCGTAGATCTGA
This sequence comes from Picea engelmannii, assembly GCA_009831015.1. Taxonomy (NCBI): domain Eukaryota; kingdom Viridiplantae; phylum Streptophyta; class Pinopsida; order Pinales; family Pinaceae; genus Picea; species Picea engelmannii. The sequence goes on from ML782573.1 coordinate 425,934, forward strand.
GCGTCGTGATCAGGACCGTTGATATGTGCAGGGAAAATAAATCAGGAGCGGAGAAAACATGCGCTTGGAGGAAAACTTAGGATAAAAACATTTTATGGGTTTTTTCCTCAACTTTTCAAAGAGACATCACCATGGGGTTTCGACCAAACTATCCTTTAGGCATTTGAGACATGGTGCAACTTTTTACATCAAGCTAGTTTTATTGGGGTGAAACAATGAAGCAGCTAACCTACATGCTAACCTATCTTCCTATGACTGTTAACCCAGATTAAACTATTAGGTTAAGAAATTACTCTACCCTGGGGCTGTCTGACCAGGATTAGACAGTTTGGCCAGATTTATTCACTTATCTAACCTAAGCACTTTGGCTAAGATTAAACTGTTTAGCCAAATCATTCACTACCCTATCAACATCAAATTTAAAAACAACTTGACCATGCTTGAAAGGTATGACCAAGCCACTATTATTGCATGGGGATTTTTTATTTTATTTTTTTATGCCCTCTTTTTCCTTTTTCTTTTTTACTTTTTATTTTCTTTCTCTTTTTCTTTATTCTCTTTTTTCTTTTTCTTTCTTTTCTTTTTTCTTTTTCTTTTTTCTGTTTCTTTTCAAATTATTTGCAGAATGAAAAATCATTTGTCAACAAAAACACTAGAAACATATAATATCCCAGTCACCAGTTGATTCCCATAACTTATGGGGTGATAACAGTGGCTCCACCTGGGGATGGTACTTTCCCTATGAAGTGCCAAGAATCATGGTTCCTTTCATTCTGAAAATTTATGTCTAGCAGCCTTCGTTGGTTTTATTCTTAAAAATTGGAAAGGCACTAATCAGCAACTTAGGGCCTTCTCTTCGGGCTTCAACTAACTGACGAATGTTCTTCACTCAGAAAATGAAGGTGAAAAATAGAGATGGTATATACAATGGAGAATGAAAACTCGGATCTCTACTGAGGTGGGACATAATTTTTCAGCATTTTTCCATTCACATGTGCTCCTGGCAGATCTGACCCATCAGTGTTGTTTAGAAAGAAAGCATTGTTTCCACTGAAATCTTGGATCATGTATGGACCTGTCCACAGATTGCCAAATTTTCCATGCTTTCCCTTGTCTTCATTTATGGCATCCCATTTCAACACCAAATCTCCTAACTTGAAATTTTCTTCCTTGGTTCATTTGTCAAAGATTTTCTTGATGTTTCCTTGGACTACCTGAGTCTTGTTGAAAACCTCTTCCCTAGTCTGCTACAAATGAATCATTTGGTTGATCCTTCTCTGTGAGTCATTTGGCTCAGCATGTACCTCTTGAAGCAACTTCATGACAGGGACTCCTAAAGAAGTGGGAAAAACTGCCTCTGTACCATAGACCAGCTGGTATGGTGACATACCAATTGACCTTTTGGTGGTCAGCCTGTCAGCCCATAAGGCAAACACCAACTTATTGTGCCATGATTTCTTGTTTTCCTGCAATGTTTTCTTGATGATATTTACGAAAGTTTTGTTTGAAGATTCTGCCAACCAATTCCCTTGAGAGTAGTAGGCTATGGAATGCCCCAAACCAATGTGATACTGGTTGCAGAAATCTATTAGTTTCATCGACCGAAAGGCAGCTGCATTGTCAGTTATAATCTTTCTAGGACAACCAAAACGAGATAAAATATTATTTTCAAGGAATTTGATAATCATAGAGTTAGTGGCTTTCCTGTTAGGTACTGCCTCGATCCATTTGGTAAAATAATCGGTGGCAATAAGAATCCACCTGTGTTGACCTGAAGAAGGGGGATGTATTTCTCCAATGAAGTCGAGCCCCCATTCCTGGAAAGGGGCCTCAACTGAGATCGGTTTCAGAGGTAGAGGAAGGAGTTTCATTTTTCCTTCAAACAGTTGACACTGGTGACATGTTGTTACCTTCTGATGCAGATCAACGAATAGGGTGGGCCAATAGAATCTAGCTCTGAGTATTTTTTTGGCTGTGACCTTCCAGTTCAAATGGCCACCACATTCTCCTGCATGAAACTCCTGTAACACCTTATCAGCTTCATCTTTTAATAAACAAATTAACAAAATGCCTGCAGGATCTTTCCAATACAAATTGCTTTCTAGAATACAGAACTTCAAAGCTTTCAACTTCAAAAATCTAGCTTTAGTCTTAGTCAAACCAGGGGGAGCTTGTAAATTTTGTAAAATGAAAATAAGGTCTGCATACCATGGAGAGTTAAGAAATACCTCTCTCACGTTTGGAGTCGCCATCTCGCCCTATTCATCTGCCACATCTAGAAAATTAATGTCAAGAGCATGAAAGTTAGATTCAGCCATTAATTTAGCAAGGCGTTGACCTTTGATTAGTTTCGTAGGCTTAATCTCTATATCGTATTCTAAAATGACCACAATCCATTTTCCCCTTCTTCCATCAGGGTTGTCCTGTGTCAAAAATTCTTTTACTACCGTGCTTGGAACATATGCTATGGTGTGGGAATGAAGAATGTAAACTCTAAAGTCTTTAATGGCTTTTACCAAGGAAAAAGCTTGTTTCTCCATTATATTGTAATTCAGAACAACATCTCTCAATGATTTACTAAAGAAAGCTATGCATTGTTCATACCCTTCGTTGTTCTTTTGTAATAATACAGCTGCTATAGTATGTTCGGAAGCAAAAGAAAAAAGATAAAAATCTTTAGTATGTTTGACTTGTTCGAATGATTGTCTGGATTCAGAGTCCCACTTTATTTTTACGTCCTTTTTAAGAATGTTTGTAATATTCTTGAGGAGTTCTGCCAGATTGGGAATGAATCTTCACAGAAAGTTAATTTTTCAGATAAAAGACTATAGTTCCTTGAGGTTTCTTGGGTGTTATAATTTTAGTATGGCCCCTATTCTGCTGGGGTCTATTTTGATTCCTTCCTTTGAAATGATATGTCCTAGAAGTTTGTCTTCTGTCCTAGAAGATAAAGCGATGAACTGTCTGTTGTCTACTGTGCCACTAGGTACTCCTATATGCCACTGCATCCCATCACTAGATGCCATCTCCCCCAGACTCACACTGTATCCTGTATGAGCAGTTGTCTCCTCCTGTGCACTCAACCTGCTACTATCATCTCTGCCTGGATCCCATATAGTTGTATCCAGACACATGTTATCGTCATCCTGACTGCCAAAGAGTGCATCCTCATCCACGAAGACCGATCATGGAAGTAAGTGATCCATCAACCTGTCATCCTTTGGAATTTTCTCAACCAATGGAGTCTCCAACATCTGTGACTCCATCTCCTCTAGTTGACCTGTATGTGTGAGGTCAACTATCGGTACATCCTGTACCTCCTCCTGGATATGTGGGTCTACCAGTCCATGGTGTGAATCCCTCAAACTAGGCTCATCCATCATACCTGATGTGCCACTGATCTCCTCATGTGATGTGGCTATCATGGATGTCTGAACAGGTGACAAATGTGTCACGGCTCCCATAGGAAGCTCATCATCACTAGGTGCTAACACGTGTGACTCCTCACTAGTGTCACTACTCTTTTGAGGTGTAAGGTCATCAATGGTATGTGACGTGTCTGTTGAGACACTGGTGCTATCGTCCTGTCCATCCAGCTACCTATCCACTACACAAGGGTCATCATCCTCCTCAAGCGTGCAAGCATGACTAGCCCCTGTGCAAGAGTCATCATCACTATCCTCTGAGGTAGAGTCACTATCACTAGCCTCTGTGCAAGAGTCACTGTCATCATCCGACTTCTCTGAATCCACATCTATCACTCCATCCTCACACACCTCACCCTCACTGTCATGACATGCCTCCATAATGCACTCCTGATATTTACCCTTGCACCTATGATCTAGTTCCCACAACCCCTTGCAACTCTGGCAAGTTTGCATGCTCCTATTAGGCATGGGGTTTCTCTGTTCTTCCCACCATATAGCTGCTTCTTTTTTCTTTTCACCTGCTATGATCATCCCCTGTAAAATATCCCATTTTCTCCAATGGGGATTTCTAAAGGCTGCATATTGTAGGAAGGTTATTGTAGCC
>ML782573.1:444353-465440 GCA_009831015.1 Picea engelmannii
CAATCTGGGCCTTTAATTTCAGCGCTCATCCCTGGGCCATCCAGATGTGCGCAATTCTTATTACCGATTCTGGACCCCCCCTCAATTAAAAGAAAAATGGTCGGGGGGGGTCCGGAATGCTCTGTGAACCGTAGATCTGAGCGCCGCGATCAGGACCGTTGATATGTGTAGGGAAAATAAATCAGGAGCAGAGAACACATGCGCTTGGAGGAAAACTTAGGATAAAAACATTTTATGGGTTTTTTCCTCAACTTTTCAAAGAGACATCACCATGGTGTTTCAACCAAACTATCCTTTAGGCATTTGAGACATGGTGCAACTTTTTACATCAAGATGGTTTTATTGGGGTGAAACAATGAAGCAACTACCCTACATACTAACCTATCTTCCTATGACTGTTAACCCAGATTAAATTGTTGGGTTAAGAAATTACTCTACCCTGGGGCTATCTGACCAGGATTGGACAGTCTGGCTAGATTTATTCACTAATCTAACCTAAGCACTTTGGCTAAGATTAAACTGTTTATCCAAATCATTCACTACCCTATCAACATCAAATTTAAAAAGAACTTGACCATGCTTGAAAGGTATGACCTAGTCACTATTATTGCATGGGGCTTTTATTTCATTTTTTTTTATGCCCTCTTTTTCCTTTTTCTTTTTTCCTTTTTCTTTTCTTTCTCTTTTTCTTTCTTTTCTTTTTTCTTTTTCTTTTCAAATTATTTGCAGAATGAAAAATCATTTATCAACAAAAACACTAGAAATAGATAATATCCCAGTCACCAGTTGATTCCCATAACTTATGGGGTGATAACAGGTAGTAAATCGTAAAGGGTTCTTGTTTGCGAGTAAATGAGGTCAAGATATTGAGCACGACTTATGGCCTGTTCTTCCGTGACTACTCCACCCATGGTGATGTCACGACTGATGTCATTCGCAAATGATTTTGTGAACCATTCTTCCAGCAATTGATCAGGGAGTTCGAGTTTAATGAGACGTCGTCTCCGTCGCCACTCATGAATGTGATCGGATATAGGAGTGGCCTTATTCTGTTTAAAATAAGTTAAAATCTTGGTCCCCGTGTCATAACAAATTGGTAACTAGTAGTGTGTGAGGAAATCCATAGCTAGGGTGTTGAAGTCAGAGAAGAAACCTCATGGAAATTCTATATACCACTTCGCAGCAGAACTTGTGAGGGTTCGTTGAAAAAGATGTAAACGAATAGAGTCATCCATCAAAGAGTTGGATTAACACCATATATGAAAAGTCATAACGTGATTATTTGGGTCCTCTCCCACTTTTCTGTCGAATTTAGGAATGTCCGATGGTAGCTTGGCTGGGATAGCAGGCCATTTGGGAGAGTGACGAATTGGATCATTGAAAATCCTTGACAAGTCTAGAAGATCCAAAGTGGCTATGAAAGGTAACTGTTGATTCACCTGCGGGTACTGGTGGCTTTGGGGAGGAAGCCCCGTTGATAAACCAGAAGGACCATAAGTTGTCTGCACATAATGTGAAGACCCAGGTAGATTCAGTGGTGGTTGGAGAGGATAATAGCTCATAGAATTATACCCTGGAACAGGGACTTGAGTTTGAGCATTCACCCCCCAAATGGGATTGAACGAACCTGGATATGGTTGGCCCATATTAGGGGGTATTACGGACGCAGCAGAAACTGCTGCCCCCCAATCGATTGAGGAGGATGTTGTATCAACTGATTCCAATACTGGTCCAAGGACGGAGGTATGTTTTTCCCATAAGGTGGGGTCGGTCCTCCCATTGAAGGTGGTGTTCCAATTAGGGATTGTGCTCCAATTGGAATTTGCATTCCAATAGAAATTTGCCCGCTGAGAGGGGGTCAAGTCATGCCACCTTGGTGAAATTTTCCACCAAAGGGAATCTGGTAAGTTGGAGTGAATGACGGAATAGTGCCACTAGGATAAAGACTACCAGTGGAAGACGAGGAGGGTCCTCCAAAAGGAAATTGAGGGAGTGTTGGAATAAAACCAGGAAGAGAGTGCCCAGAAGAAGAAGGACCACCAGGAGAACTAGATGGGGTTTGCGTAGGAGTGGGAATGGAAGCACTCGATGCACGGTATCCAAGTGGTAGTGTCGGAATGATGTTGGGAATTCACGGTGTGTTGATGGGAGCGAGACTAACCTCAGAAAACCTAGTTGGAGCACTCGTAGTATCTGTGTGATGGCCCATTTCGGTAGGGATGGTAAAGTGATAGGCAATAGTAAATGGTACTGTCTCTAGACTAGAGATTTCAGAAATCACAGGTGGGTTGATTTCGGAAATCACAGGTGTGCCTGGACCAAAAAGGTCCCATCAAAAAACACATGTAGACCAAAAAAGATCTTTGCCTTCTATGCCTAGAAAGGGTCCAACTGGTGATCCATAAGATGTAACAACTAAGTCTCCGGAAGAATTCAGTCGCATAAAAGTTAGCTCAGAATCAGGGTGAAAGCAAAAGTCCTCTCGAGTATTTGTAATTCAGAAATGTTCTAGAGAGTCAGTTCGTTCCACTTGTGGCGTGGTGAAGACTGTGACTTCACTTTGCTGAGGAGAGCCCTCAGGTGTACTTGTAGGCAAGGGTTGATAACCTTCTAGATGCTCTAGAGATAAACCTTGCATTCTATGTGAGTGACGTGGAGGAGCTATTGTAAACGAGTGACAAACTTCACGAAGAAAACCTTATGGTCAACTTTGGTAAAAAAACAACATGCACTAGTAAACAAAATATAGGAAGCAACACCAAGCAAACAAGACCTTCTAATTTCGAAGTCACTAGTTGGTGATGAAATCCAACGTCGCAACAACAAGATAAGAAGGGGCTGGGCTACGGTGGAAAAGTTACGCTGATGACCTGCTTAACGGATTTACACCCTAGTGCAAGTTCCCACACATAATCATGGGTATACCCTCCAAGGAGCCCGAGTGAGTTTGGTCAACGTCAATTCCAGGTACCGTGAAGACTTTCCCTTTCACAATCACCTTGTGTAAGACCCTAGAAATATAGGCCACTAAGGTTACCACCAAAAACAATAAAGCCTAGGGGGACAGTCGACAATCCGATCCAAACACAATGGTAGGGTATCAAGCCCGAAATCAACTCAAAAGGATTCCACTCATCATTGTTGGCATACCTCCGAGTGATCCCCGTAATATGTGCAATCTCTACACTGATATCAACAAAGCAGGGTGAGTAACTCTGTCAATATCAATGTGACCTCGTGTTTGACCCTTGTGTTAGAAGGGCTTCCCAAGACAAGATGTTGAAAATGGAATTTAACACTCCTTAACACAAGATGATATTGTGTGTTTTGTGCTTTGGAGAGTGTATCTCTCTTCCTATTCCAAAGCACTAGCCTAGCTAAATGTTGGTGTAATAGAGCCCTAGAAAAGAGTTACTAGTTAAATTTTACAATTGCGCAAGTGTTATTAAAAGCTGTTGTTTACTCAAAGGAAACGGAGATGAAACTTATGTTGTATAATACTATGACCCAACGATGCATGGATGAGAATGAAATATATCAATTTTTGTTCAATGAAGCCTATGTACAGGAGGGAAAGAGAAGTTTTCTAGATCAAACTTTAACTACAAGATACAATTTCCTTTAAAATGTAATTGCAACAAATCACGCATCAATAACAATGCTCTATTGTTTCTTTTTCAATAATTTCAACTATTGATTTTCAATGTTCCGAAAACGAAAAATATTTTGAAAGAAAAAATGATGTTCAATTTTTAAAAGGGACCTACACCATGATGGTGAGAGTGCAGAAAATCAAAAACCAATGAACAAGCAGTAGAAAATCCAAACCACTCTTTCAATGTAAACAAAAATATCAAGCAAACCAAACTAGTCTTTTCAATAGCATAAGAAAAGTGATCTTTCAAACAATGAGGAAATGATAAAGACAAAAAAACTCAATTTCCAACTGATCACCGGTTCTTAACCAAGCAAATGCACTCAGATGCCAAAATTAGAGAGTATATCTTTGCCAAGAAAAGTCAAGATAAAAATGACAGGAAGAGCCTTTGAAATCCTAAGACTGTTCATGCACCAAAACAAAGAGAAGAAAAACATCAATAAATGGTCCAAGAAACTCTTGTGAGGCACCTAAATTGATCTAGGTAGTTAATCATGCCAAGTCTTAAAGAAAAAATTTTGAAAAACAGGGTTCGCAGGCCAGCAGTATTACACAGTGCGAGAATTAGTGATTCTCGTAGGTGGGCTTTGAGCAGAGTGCGAGAATCTCACACTGAACCTAAAGGCATGGTGCGAACTCAGTATGTTCTCACAGGCTACTATGGAGTGCAGTGTGAGAATGTCTGAAACTAGTAAAATTTTTGGAAAAAGACACAAAATTTGAAGAGGCATCTGGACCCAGAGAGTCTATCAGGGTATCCTAAAGACTTAGAGATTGATATGAAAGGAGAAAAATAAGGCAAGAGAAAATGGCCAAGGAAAAATACCAAAAACCACAAAGCAAATGGGTTCTCTCCCCAGTGGAGTCGCCAATTTTGTTATCAAACTAATCGGTAGGTGCAGACACTAATAGATCTCCCTAGATCCACCTAGATCTAGAACAAAATAGGACAGGACATGACTCTTTCCCTAAGTTTTGATCATTGAATTAGCTAGTAGGAAGGAACAAGTAACATACCTTAGTATTGCTTCCTAGGGTCTATGTTGCTCCCGCTTCACTCCAGTGCTCTTGTGAATTCAAGACCAAGATAACACAAACCAACCAAAGTGAAGATAGCAAAATATATTCAACTGTCAACTTATGTGTATGATCAAGGAATTACACAATAAAGTGAGAATATCTTTATGGGAAAGGGACATGCCACTGTATCATATTAATTGAAAGTAAAGATTACAACCTAATCGCCTTGATGTCACAAGCTTCTTTTCGATGGCTCTTGGCTCCAACACACACACCTGTTCAATTCTTGCATGAAGAAGATCAAATCCTCTTGATAGACTTGCTAGAGTCTCCAAGCTTCTGTTCAAGCTAAGTCCTTCACACAATTCTTTCACCAATTCTCCAATGAATCTTGCTTAACATTTTTCATGAGAATTACATCAATATATAGGAAATAATGAGATGGTTACTTAGATAAGAATGATCCCACAATATCAGGGAATCCAGTACAAGGATAACCATTCGAATGCCAACCCATTCTTTTAGAATATTCCCTTCTAGAACCATCGAGAATTCATCTTTTTCCAAGCCTTAGAACGTGTTTTCACCCTAGCTATCCAACACAGTGTGAGAAGTTCACACCCTAGCTTAAGGAAGTCTGCGAGAATGAGTCATTCTTGCACCTTGGGATACTAGCAACCTACAAATTCTCTTCAAAAGTGAGTTTTCTGGGAAGAGATGAATATCATTTTTCTCAGGAAAAAGTTCTTATGAGAAGCCTCTTGATGCAGTAGAGCGTCATGACCACCTCACGTCGCGCTCCTGCTCATAGGATCATTCAAATTCCCCTTTGATCCAAATTAGCTCATTCGATTCCCTGCTGGAATCTCTAATGATAACCTGATCCACAGGTCCAGCTCTTTCCTCATGATCTTCTGCACTTAACCGCTACTCTTTCCACCACAGGAAATGCATATACTTTTAGGTTTCGGGGTTTCTTATTTTCTGATGTCGAGAGTTCCCTATCCTCGTGGACTCCCAAACTCTGATTCACCGATGAGCTCCCTTCTGGCTTTAGCCCCTTCTGGCTATGCGCCCTAGTCCATATAACTAGTCCTCGTAAGACCGTAGTCTTATCTCCTTATCGGGATTCTGGGTTTCGCGATCCTCGATGTCATGAACTTCTATCCTCACAATCTCCCGATCTACCAATTTGCCAATACGACACTTTACGCATTAACCCTCCTGGCTAAGACCTTGACCCATATGACAACTATCTCACAAGACCGCAGCCTTGTCTGTCATTGGGGTTTTGGACATCGCAATGTTGAAATCCCTGGACACTTTGTCCTCGGAATCCTCGATATTTCGATTCTCGATTCTCCCACGTGACGTCAGCTAGTCCCCACAACAGTAGATCTTTTCTCCTTATCAGGATTTCCTCTATCGCAGTTTCACCACTCGCGATATCAAGCAACTCACTTTGCCGAGTCCCGACTGCCGATATGCCGACAGATGATTCTCTTTCGGGAAATCTCCCGAATACTCTGATCTTCTCCACATGTCCTCCTATGATGGACAGTCATGATCACCTCTCACGATTTCATGAATTCTGATGTCCCAGACGCCTCGTCTTCAGGACTCGTGAAATCCCGAACTCCGATGCACCAGAATACCGACGGGCGCTCAATCTTTGCCACGTGTCTTCGTAAACGGATGACTCAGATCTTTCCCTGGACTTTTACCATGGAGATTCCCGATCTCATTTCCTCGAGACTCCTGATTTCACGAACGTTGATATCCTGATGGCCACACCTCTCATTGGGAGTTTCACCTCAGCTATTCTCAATGGTAAACCTCATGCAGCTCCTGTCAGATATGACAACTGACGGGTATTTCACTCAAGATTTGACGGTTCATATCATATCTTCTCCTGTGCGCTCTCTGGACGTGAAAACCTTCTGAAAATCCAGATCTCTTCGATTGATCTGATGGCTATTGTGCTCCCTCCTGAGCTGCTGCACTTTGTCCCGGTGCTTGAAAGAATTCCAAGTTCTCAAATGCCTGGACCTTTGCTTCGTCTCTGCGAACTCCACGACTGTGAATTCTCGACTACGCGTGTAAAAACATTGTCCCTCCTGAGCTTATCCTCAAATCCCCAAGGAACTCTTTAACTCCTATGCCTCTGTAGAGAATTCATGCACACACAGTGTTGTCTCTCCTGAGCTTCTCAAACACTCAGACCCCTAAGGGATTTTATCCTTCTTCCTTTCTCCTGCATATGGAGAAATATGGATGCCCTCCTAGCTATTCCTCTGCTCAAGCAACCTCTTGCTGAGCCTACAAGGTGTTCAATAACCCTGTGAAGATCCCTCAGTGGATTCTTCCCTCACAATACAGAACTCAAAGAGTTCTTTCCTCTTCTGTCTCTACACTTGCTCAATTCCCTCCAGCCAAAGTATCTTTTCACAGAACATCCAATAGTCCTGTCTCCTGTGCACCCCTTGCACCCGTTCAATGGCCAATGCCCACTTGGCAGAGGTCTTAGAATCCTCAGTGATTCTGGTTCTTTTGAAATCACACTAGAGTTATTCTCAATGCACCATGTGCCTAGACTCAATTCCCACTTGGCAAAGATTTACAAAATCCTTAGTGATTATGTCTGCAACTGTCTCTCATACACAGCCTTGCCTCCAAGTTATTCAGCAACCTTGAGGTCTTTCTCCTGATTTGTTGACTCCAGTTCCTTCTGCCCCAACACATCTTTGTCTGAACCCGCAAAATTCAGAAATGCAACCTCTGTGCACGGCCATCAAAACCCGCAATGTTCTGTCACACCCTCTTGGTGTGAAGCCTCAAAGACCTTCACCTAAAATCAAAACAACCTACAAATGTCTAGCATACATTCGCATCATATAAAGAACACTCACAGACATCCATTCAACACAAAATAATGTAGGAAAAACTGCTCTTTGTATTAAATATGGCAAATGCCTATATTTACAAGGTGTTCCTGAGCACGACCTGTAACAAGGTCTCGGCTCCTCTCTTCTACTCTCTACACCCAAAATTCTCTACTCTTCTATCTCTCCCTCGACTACCACTCTTCTCTACTAACTACCAAAGAGATACCATAGATCTTTTTACATGAGGGGGCTCTTTGAGCTCTTCCCTCCAATCTACCTACCCTATTCAATTACATTGAATGGGTTGTCTAGTCCAGCATATGGATCTATATCTCATCCTTACAAACATTAAAGGCCGATCTACTTATGTCTTCAAAAAGGCATGACTTCACAACTCAACAACTTAAAAATTTAATTACATTGAATTCAGATTTCAAACGAGGACTGAGCTTCTCTTCATCACACGATTCGAGTTCACTGACGTGGCTGGTTGGCTGGTTGGATGACGTGGAGATATGCTTCTGCATCATACTCCTTACCTGCAAAATTCATGAGCTCCTGCTCATGAGCTTCCCATCTCTGATGTTGAAATCCTCCTGGATCCCAAATCATCCTCTGGAGTTGTTCATCCGCTCCATCCTACTTCTACTGCTACTGCTTCTGCACTACTGTTGTTGCTTCTTCTCTCCTTCTACTCAGCTTCTCCTTGCTGGCAGTTTCTATTGACGTCAACATCAGTCTTCTGATGTCTTCTATCACTCAATCCAGCTACTCCAGTGGATGGCTCTATTTTTTCAGTCTTCCCAACTGCAAAAAAATTCGGATCATGGGAAAATCGTTGTGATCTCCCATGCCTTCTTCTTCATCTTCATCTCTGGCACCAAGTTGCCACTCTGCTGCAAACATCAGATCTATAGTCTCCCTTTGATTGACTAGTTTTCCAGTCACCTTCTCTGACAACTCAACTTCTGTCAGTTCTCTTGCTGGCTCTCGATTGTTCAGCCAATCCTCCAGCATCTCTAGCTCCATCTCCCATGGAGTGATAAATCTGCTTGCTTACTCTTTGGCTTCCTTTGCTGCTAGCTTCAATGCTGCAGCTTCTTTCTTTTCAGCTGCCTAGCCGAAATCATTGAGCCATTCCTCATAATGTTGATTCTCCTCTCCTTCTTGGGCATCTTCAGATATCTGCTCCAATCCCTCTTTGACAGTCTCAGCTAGATGTCCTTCTGTTGTTGCTGCATCTGCAACCCAGATTTTTGCCTCCTTTCGGGAAAATGGTAGGAATACTCCAATTCCCCCAATCATCAGAATATTATCCTGATCTTCGTCCTTGGTTAGATGCATCTACTAATCTAAATCTATCTTTGAATTTATGAGACCCTCCGATAGTCTCATCTTCTCTGTCAGCTCCTCAGGCTGATCAAAACTCACCTGCTCATCCCTGCCCTAGAGTTCTAGCTCTGATACCACTTGATGCAGTAGAGTGTCACAATCACCTCGCGTCACGCTCCTTCTCACAGGATCGTTCAAATTCCCCTTTGAGACAAATTAGCTCATTCGATTCCCTGCTGGAATCTCTGATGATAACCCAATCCACAGGTCTTGCTCTTTCCTCACGGTCCTCTGCACTCGACCTCTGCTCTTTCCACCATGGGAAATGCATATACTTTTGAGTTTCGGGGTTTCTTGTTTTCCAATGTCGAGAGTTCCCTATCCTCATGGACTCCCGAAATCCAATTCGCCGATGTGCTCCCTTTCGGTTTTAGCCCCTCCTGGCTATGCCCCCTAGTCCATATGACTAGTCCTTGTAAGACCACAATCTTATCTACTTATCGGGATTCAAGGTTTCATGATCCTCGATGTCATGAACTTTTGTCCCCACAATCTCCCGATCTACCAATACGACACTTTATGTGTTAGCCCTCTTGGCTAAGCCCTTGACCCATATGACCACTATCTCACAAGACTGCAGCCTTGTCTCTCATCGGGGTTTCGGACATCGCAATGTCGAAATGCCTGGACACTTTGTTCTCGGAATCCCAGATATTTCGATTCCCAATTCTCTAACGTGACATCATCTAGGCCCCACAACAATAGAGCTTTTCTCCTTATCAGGAATTCCTCTATCGCGGTTTCGCCACTCACGATATCAAGCTACTCACTTTGCCGACTCCTGACTCCTAATATGCCAACATATGATTCTCTTTTGGGAAATCTCCCGAATACTCTGATCTTCTCCATGCATCCTCTTATGACGGACGATCCTGATCACCTCTCGCGATTTTGCGAATTCTGATGTCCCGGACGCCTCGTCTTCAGGACTTGCGAAATTCCGAACTCCGATGCACCAGAATACCAACGGGCACTTAATCTCCGCCATGTGTCTTCACAAATGGACGGCTCAGATATTTTTCGGGACTTTTTCCATGGAGATTCCCAATCTCTTGTCCTCGAGACTCCTGATTTGACGAACGTCGATATCCCGATGGCCATGCCTCTCATCGGGAGTTTCACCTCGGCTATTCCCGATGGTAAACCTTGTGCATCTCCTGTTAGATCTGATGAATGATGGGTATTTCAGTCAAGATTTGACGGTTTAGATCATCTCTTCTCCTACACGCGTTTTGGACATGAAAACCTTCCGACGACCCAGATCTCTTCAGTTGATCCAATGGCTGTTGTGCTCCCTCCTGAGCTGCTGCGCTTTCTCCCAGTGCTTGGAAGAATTCCAAGTTCTCAAAGGCCTCGACCTTCACTTCGTCTCTACGAACTCCACGACTGTGAATGCTTGACTGCGCGTGTAAAAAATTTTTCCCTCCTGAGCTTATCCTCGAATCCCCAAGGAACTCTTTAACTCTTGTGCCTCTGCAGAGTCTTCATGCACACACGATGTTGTCTCTTCTGAGCTTCTCAAACGCTCAAACCCATAAGGGATTTTATCCTTCTTCCTTTCTCCTACAGATGGAGAAATATGGATGCCCTCCTGGCTATTCCTCTGCTCAAGCAACCTCTTGCTGAGTCTACAAGGTTTTCAGTAACCCTGTGAAGATCCCTCAGTGGATTCTTCCTTCACAGTATAGAACTCAAAGAGTTATTTCCTCTTCTGTCTGTACACTTGCTCAATTCCCTCCTGAAAGAGTATATTTTCACAGAACATCCAACAGTCCTATCTCCTGTGCACCCCTTGCACCTGCTCAATGCCCACTTGGAAAAGCTCTCAAACTCCTCAGTGATTGTGGTTTCTTTTGAACTCATAGAAAAGTTCTTCTCAATGCACCCTGTGCCTAGACTCAATGCCCACTTGGCAGAGCTTTACAAGATCCTCAGTGATTCTGTCTGCAACTATGTCTCTCATACACAGCCTTGCCTCCAAGGTATTCAACAACCTTCAGGTCTTTCTCCTAATATGTTGACTCTAGTTCCTTGTGCTGCAACACGTCTTTGTCTGAACCTGCAGAATTCAGAAATGCAACCTCTATGCATGGCTATCAGAACCCGCAGTGTTCTGTCACACCCTCCTGGTGTGAATTCTCAAAGAACTTCACCTAAAATCAAAACAACCTGCAAATGCCTAGCATACATTCACAACATATAAATAACACTCATAGACATCCATTCAACACAGAATAATGCAGGAAAAACTGCTCTTTGTATTAAATATGGCAAATGCCTGTATTTACAAGGTGTTCCTGAGCATGGCCTGTAACAAGGTCTCAGCTCCTCTCTTCTGCTCTCTACACGCAGACTTCTCTACTCTTCTATCTCTCCCTCGACTACCACTCTTCTCTACTAACTACCAAAGAGATACCATAGATATTTTTACATGAGGGGGATCTTCGAGCTCTTCCCTCCAATCTACCTACCCTATTCAATTACATTGAATGGGTTGTCTAGTCAAACATCTTGATCTAGATCTCAGCCTTACAAACATTAAAGGCCAATCTACTTACGCCTGCACAAAGGCACGGCTTCACATCTCAACAACTTAAACATTTAATTACATTAAATTCATATTTCAAACGAGGACTGAGCCTCTCTTCATCACTCGATTCGAATTCGCTGACGTGGTTGGATGGATGGTTGGCTGACATGGAGAGATGCTCCTGCATCACCTGAGTACTCCAATATCAATACATCATCATGATGACCAAAATCATGGGTAACAACCACCCATGTATATAGAAATTATTATAATATTCATTACATATTCCCCCATAGTAAGATTGTTCTTATTGCATTTTCCGAGCAATAGATAGTTCCTCCATATGCAATCATTACTTGAAATTCTGGCACTGGATATACAAAGAAATTGAGAGATTTGGCTAATTTATAGTGAATTAGACTATGAGTACTACCAAAATCAATTTGGACTATTACCTTTTTCTTTTTGATATATCCTTTGATCTTGAGGGTTTGAGGAGTGTTAATTCCAGCCAATGCATTACAGAATATCGTGGCAGTCAACTCTTCAGAATAAATTTCGTCTATGTTTTCATCTCGAGATGGTTCTTGTTCTTGTTCTTCTTCCTCTTCACAATATATGTAGAATAATTTATTCTCACCACACTTATGTCCCTTACTGTAGTTGTTATCAAAATTAAAGCATAAACCTTTTTCTTTTCTTTCCTCCAACTGTTGAGGTGTCAACCTTGTAGGTTGAGGTGTTTTAGAAGAAGGAGCATTATTCTCTCGATAGATGTTAGGATTGGTCCTTCTAGTAGCCATAGCCATACTTTTACTTTCAACGTTTCTAGCCAGCCTAAATGCATTCTCCAATGATTTGGGTTCCCAAAGGAGAACCTCATGTTGAATATTATCCTTTAAAGTTCCTATGAATACATCAATCAAGTGCTCATCTGGAATATCTGTTACCTTTATATTCAATCTTTGGAAGTTCTCGATGTTCTCTGTAATTGAACCCTTTTTCTTGAGATTTATCAATTGGATAAAGAAGGTATTTCTCCTTGTATCCTCATAGTGTGCTATCATTTCTTCTATGAAAATTGTCCAAGTGACGAGTGATTTGCGAGAACAAAGCCATTGATACCATACAAATTTATTGGGTTCTAAATATAAAGAAGCAATTCGTACCTTTTGTGTATGTGGCACATTATGTAGATCAAAGAATTTGTCCATATGAAGCATCCATGTGAGTGGGTCCTTGCCATCAAACTTCCTCATTTCTATCTAAGGAATGTGGTTGGTCTTCAACCCAAAGATGGATATTCTCCATTCTTGATTCATCTTCCTTGTGTCCTCATCATGAATTTGCTGAGTCTGCAGGGTGTTCAGTAACCCTGTGAAGATCCCTCAGTGGATTCTTCCTTCACAATACAGAACTCAAAGAGTTATTTCCTCTTCTATCTCTACACTTTCTCAATGCCCTCCTGGCAGAGTATCTTTTCACAGAATATCCAACAGTCCTGTCTCCTGTGCACCCCTTGCACCCATTCAATGCCCACTTGGTAGAGCTCTTAGAATCCTCAATGATTCTGGTTCCTTTTGAACTCACAGTAGAGTTCTTCTCAATGCACCCTGTGCCTAGACTCAATGCCCACTTGGCAGAGCTTTACAAAATCCTCAGTGATTCTATATGCAACGGTGTCTCTCATACGCAGCCTTGCCTCCAAGTTATTCAACAACCTTGAGGTCTTTCTCATGATTTGTTGACTCCAGTTCCTTGTGCTGCAACACATCTTTGTCTGAACCTACAGAATTCAGAAATGCAACCTTTGTGCACGGCTATTAGAACCCACAGTGTTCTGTCACACCCTCCTGGTGTGAAGCCTCAAAGACCTTCACCTGAAATCAAAACAACCTGCAAATGCCTAGAATACATTCACAACATATAAAGAACACTCACAGACATCCATTATACATAGAATAATGCAGGAAAAACTTCTCTTTGTATTAAATATGGAAAATGCCTGTATTTACAAGGTGTTCCTGAGCACGGCCTGTAACAAGGTCTCGGCTCCTCTCTTCTACTCTCTACACACTGACTTCTCTACTCTTCTATCTCTCCCTCGACTACCACTCTTCTCTACTAACTACCAAAAAGATACCATAGATATTTTTACATGAGGGGGATCTTTGAGCTCTTCCCTCCAATCTACCTACCCTATTCAATTACATTGAATGGGCTGTCTAGTCCAACATCTGGATCTAGATCTCAGCCTTACAAACATTAAAGTCCGATCTGCTTACACCTACACAAAGGCATGGCATCATAGCTCAACAGCTTAAACATTTAATTACATTGAATTCAGATTTCAAACGAGGACTGAGCCTCTCTTCATCACGCGATTCGAATTCGCTGACATGGCTGGCTGGCTGACGTGGAGAGATTCTTCTACATCATACTCCTCAGCTGCAAAATTAATGAGCTCCTGCTCATGATATTCCCATCTCTGATGTTGAAATCCTCCTAGATCCCAAATCAACCTCTGGAGCTGTTCATCCACTCCATCCTGTTGCTGCTGCTACTTCTTCTGCGTTGTTGCTACTGTTGCTTCTCTCCTTCTGCTTAGATTCTCCTTGCTGGCAGTTTCTACTAACCTCAACATCAGTCTTCTGATGTCTTCTATCACTTGGTCCAGCTGCTCCAGTGAATGGCTCTATTTTCGCAGTCTCCTCAACTGCAAAAATTTTCGGCTCATGGGAAGATCGCTGTGATCTCCCATGCCTTCTTCTTCATGTTCATCTGTGGCACCAAGTTGCCACTCTGTTGCAGACTTCATCTCTACAATCTCCCTTTGACTGACTATTTTTTCAGTCACCTTCTCTGACAGCTAAACTTCTGTCAGTTCTCTTGCTAGCTCTGGATTGTTCATCCAATCCTCCAGCATCTCTAGCTCTATCTCCCATGGAGTGATAAATCTGCTTGCTTTCTCTTTGGCTTCCTTTGCTGCTAGCTTCAGTGCTGCAGCTTCTTTATTTTCAGCTCCCTGGCCGAAATCATTGAGACATTCCTTAGAACGTTGATTCTCCTCTCCTTCTTGGGCATCTTCAGATTTCTGCTCCAATCCCTCTTTGATAGTCTCAGCTAGCTGTCCTTCTATTGTTGCTGCATCTGCAACCCAGATTTCGGCCTCCTTTCAGGAAAATGGTAGGAATACTCTAATTCCCCCAATCATCAGAATATTATCCTGATCTTCCTCCTCGGTTAGCTGCATCTGCTGATCTAAATCCATCTCTGAATTTATGAGACCCTCTGATAGTCTCATCTTCTCTGTGAGCTCCTTGGGCTGATCAAAACTCACCTGCTCATCCCTTCCCACCTAGCAATATGGGATGCTCCTACTACCTTCTTGGCAGTCTTCGAGATCTCGCAATGATCTCATTTCATTGCCTGGCTGGCAATGTGAAATTCCTTGGCTGTCCTCATGACAGTCTCTGAGATCCTGCAGCGATCTCATCTCTTTGCCCACCTGGCAAACTGGAATTTATTCTCTACCCTCCTGGCAGTTCTTGAGATCTTCAGCTAATCCCAATTCATTCTCTACATCATTGAGACCTCTCCTAGTCTCTGGTTCACTTATCTGAACCATTTCTTCTTCTGGTCCATTGAGGTTTTTAGCATACCTCAACCATCCTCTTAACAACTTCTACTGTCTTCTGACCATCAGCTCCTTGACTGGCCATTTTACCTTTGGCTTCTTCATGGGCCATTCACGCATCCATATCAATCTCTTATCCTGTCGCATCCAGAGCTCAAGCTTTTCTATGTCTGCCCTTATTTCAATGAGCTCTTTATCCATTTATGCAAGCTTTTTTGTCTTGCTCTTCCTCCCAGAATGCCTATGGCCTTCAGTAGTCATGGCGTTGTCCCTGTCTGCTCTCCTAGCAAGCCTACTGCTGTCACTCTGCACTAAGAGTGTTACCCGCTTCATCCTACAGTCCTCCTGACTGTCTTTCTTAATTGCTGCCTACCTGCAAACAACCATCACAGAGTCTCCAACGCTCTGTCTTCTTTCGCTCCTCTCTCTTCTTGAAATATACAAACAGAGTTCTAGCTCTGATACAACTTGATGCAATAGAGCGTCATGACCGCCTCGTGTCGTGCTCCTACTCACAGGATCGTTCAAATTCCCTTTGAACCGATTTAGCTCATTTGTTTCCCTGCTGGAATCTCTGAAGATAACTCAATCCACAGGTCCTGCTCTTTCCTCACGGTCTTCTGCACTTGACCGCTGCTCTTTCCACCATGGGAAATGCATATACTTTTTGGTTTTGGGGTTTCTTGTTTTCTGATGTCGAGAGTTCCCTGTCCTCGTGGACTCCCGAACTCCAATTCGTCGATGCGCTCCCTTCCGGCTTTAGCCCCTCCTAGCTATGCCCCCTAGTCCATATGACTAGTCCTCATAAGACCGCAATGTTATCTCCTTATTGAGATTCGGGGTTTCGTGATCCTCGATGTCACGAACTTCTGTCCCTGCAATCTCTCGATATGTCAATTTTTCGATACAGCACTTTACGCGTTAGCCCTCCTGGCTAAGCCCTTGACCCATATGACCACTATCTCACAAGACCGCAGCCTTGTCTCTCATTGGGGTTTCGGACATCGCAATGCCGAAATGCCTGGACACTTTGTCCTCAGAATCCCTGATATTTCGATTCCTGATTCTCTGACGTGACGTTAGCTAGGCCCCACAACAACATAGCTTTTCTACTTATCGGGATTTCCTCTATCGTGGTTTCGCCACTCGCGATATCAAGAAACTCACTTTGCCGACTCCCGACTGCTAATATGCTGACAGATGATTCTCTTTCGGGAAATCTCCTGAATACTCTGATCTTCTCCACGCGTCCTCCTATGATGGACAGTCATGATCGCCTCTCTTGATTTCGCCACTTCTGATGTCCCGGACGCCTTGTCTTCAGGACTCACAAAATGCCGAACTACGATGCACCAGAATACTAATGGGCGCTCAATCTCTGCCACATGTCTTCATAAACAGACAACTCAGATCTTTCCTAGGACTTCTACCATGGAGATTCCTGATCTCATGTCCTCGAGACTCCCAATTTCATGAATGTCGATATCCTGATGGCCACGCCTCTCATCGAGAGTTTCACCTCGGCTATTCTCGATTGTAAACCTCGTGCAACTCCTGTCAGATCTGACGACTGATGGGTATTTCGCTCAAGATCTGACGGTTCAGATCATCACTTCTCCTGCGCGCTCTCTGGACGTGAAAACCTTCTGAAAATATAGATCTCTTCGGTTGATCTGACGGCTGTTGTGCTCCCTCCTGAGTTGTTGCACTTTGTCCCAGTGCTTGAAAGAATTCCAAGTTCTCAAAGGCCTGGACCTTTGCTTCATCTCCGTGAACTCCATGACTGTGAATTCTCGACTGCGCGTGTAAAAACGTTGTCCCTCCTGAGCTTATCCTCAAATCCCCAAGGAACTCTTTAAATCCTGCACCTCTGCAGAGTCTTCACGCACACACAATGTTGTCTCTCCTGAGCTTCTCAAATGCTCAGACCCCTAAAGGATTTTATTCTTCTTCCTTTCTCCTACAGATGGAGAAATTTGGATGCCCTCCTGGCTATTCCTCTGCTCAAGCAACCTCTTGCTGAGTCTACAGGGTGTTCAGTAACCCTATGAAGATCCCTCAGTGGATTCTTCCTTCACAATACAGAACTCAAAGAGTTATTTCCTCTTTTTTTTGTACACTTGCTCAATGCCCTCCTGGCAGAGTATCATTTCACAGAACATCCAACAGTCCTGTCTCTTATGCAACCCTTGCACCCGCTTAATGCCCACGTGGAAGAGCTCTCAGAATCCTCAGTGATTCTGGTTTCTTTTGACCTCACATCAGAGTTCTTCTCAATGCACCCTATGCCTAGACTCAATGCCCACTTAGTAGAGGTTTACAAAATCCTCAGTGATTCTATCTGTAACTATGTCTCTCATACACAGCCTTGGCTCCAAGGTATTTAGCAACCTTGTGGTCTTTCTCCTGAGTTGTTTACTCTAGTTACTTGTGCCACAACACGTCTTTGTCTGAACCCACAAAATTCAGAAATGCAACCTCTGTGCACGACTATCAGAACCCGTAGTGTTCTATCACACCCTCCTGGTGTGAAGCCTCAAAGACCTTCACCTGAAATCAAAACAACCTGCAAATTCCTAGCATACATTCACAGCATATAAAGAACACTCACAGACATCCATTCAACATAGAATAATGCAGGAAAAACTACTCTTTGTATTAAATATGGAAAATGCCTGTATTTACAAGGTGTTCCTGCGCATGGCCTGTAACAAGGTCTCGACTCCTCTCTTTTTCTCTCTACATGCAGAATTCTCTACTCTTCTATCTCTCCCTCGACTACCACTCTTCTCTACTAACTACCAAAGAGATACCATAGATCTTTTTACATGAGGGGGCTCTTCGAGCTCTTCCCTCCAATCTACCTACCCTATTCAATTACATTGAATGGGCTGTCTAGTCCAGCATCTGGATCTAGATCTCAGCCTTACAAACATTAAAGGCCGATCTACTTATGCCTGCACAAAGGCACGGCTTCACATCTCAACAGCTTAAACATTTAATTACATTGAATTCATAATTCAAATAAGGATTGATCCTCTCTTCATCACGCGATTCGAATTCACTGACGTGGCTGGCTGGCTGGTTGGCTGACATGGAGAGATGCTCCTGCATCACTTGAGTACACCAGTATCAATACATCATCATGATGACCAAAATCATGGGTAACAACCACCCATGTGTATAGAAATCATTATAATATTCATTACATATTCCCCCATAGTAAGATTGATCGTATTACATTTTCCTGAGCAATTGATAGTTCCTCCATATGAAATCATTACTTGAAACTCTGGCACTGGATATACAAAGAAATTGAGAGATTTGGCTAATTTATAGTGAAATAAATTATGAGTAATACCAAAATCAATTTGGACTATTACCTTTTTCTTTTTGATATATCCTTTGATCTTGAGGGTTTGAGGAGTGTTAATTCCATCCAATGCATTACACGATATCGTGGGAGTCAACTCTTCAGAATAAATTTCGTCTACGTTTTCATCTTGAGATGGTTCTTGTTATTGTTCTTGTTCTTGTTATTCTTCCTCTTCACAATATATGTAGAATAATTTCTTCTCACCACACTTATGTCCCTTACTATAGTTGTTATCACAATTAAAACATAAACCTTTTTCTTTTCTTTGCTCCAATTGTTGAGGTGTCGACCTTGTAGGTTGAGGTGTTTTAGAAGAAGGAGCATTATTCTCTTGATAGATGTTAGGATTGGTCCTTCTAGTAGCCATAGCCATACTTTTACTTTCAACATTTCTTGCCAGCCTAAATGCATTCTCCAATTATTTGGGTTCCCAAAGGCGAACCTCATGTTGAATATTATCCTTTAAAGTTCCTATGAATACATCAATCAAGTGCTCATCTGGAATATTTGTTACCTTTATATTCAATCTTTGGAAGTTCTCAATGTTCTCTGTAACTGAACCCTTTTTCTTGAGATTTATCAATTGGGTAAAGAAGGTATTTCTCCTTGTATCCTCATAGTGTGCTATCATTTCTTCTATGAAAATTGTCCAAGTGACGAGTGATTTGCGAGAACAAAGCCATCAATACCATACAAATTTATTGGGTTCTAAATACAAAGAAGAAATTCGTACCTTTTGTGTATGTGGAACATTATGTAGATCAAAGAATTTCTCCATATGAAGTATCCATGTGAGTGGGTCCTTGCCATCAAACTTCCTCATTTCTATCTAAGGAATGTGGTTGGTCTTCAACCCAAAGATGGAGTTTCTCCATTCTTGATTCATCTTCCTTGTGTCCTCATCATGAATTTCATGGGATACATTTTCACTTTCAGGTGTCCTCTCTATTAGTAAATTTTTAAATCCTTCCATGATCTCCCTTTTTAAACCATCCATCTTAGTATCCATTATTTCCTCCAATTTAGCTTCAGTTGAATCCATCATCCCTTGTAGTTCATCTTTTGTTAGTATCTTCTTTTGTAATTCATTTGTCCCTATGCATTTCTTCACCTTCATCAAGAGTCTAAGTAGGACTTTCTAGAGGCTTATTTGGTGTAGAAGTTCCCTTTTTTGGTGGCATGTTGTCCAAGTATCACTTTTAAACCTTGATTTTGAGGTGGTTCTGCTAGATAATCTTTCTTCTGTTGTATCTCCAAAGTTTTAGCCCTTCTGGGTATGAAAATTTATTTTTTATAGTTCTCTGATATTTGTTCTCTGTAATGCCATAGTTATGATAAAAATTGGATGTTCCAAGTGGAATTTACGGTATCTTCCCCACAACTTGCTAATTTTTGGCCCTTCCAAGAGATCTCACTTGTATAGCTTTCCCCACACAAAATAATTGATATAAAATTATGAAAATTGTACCAGAAATACTAGGGCCTTTCCACTATCCAATGCAACTAGTCTCAATCAATTTGGATACTCTACGAAGAAGTTATTATTGTTTTACCTAGAACACCTTCTTGAGACTAGTCAATAGGACTAGTCAGATACCCTATCTTCCACAGGGTCTATCTACAAATGTAAGATGACCTAGAATCTAGAATTGTTATCACTGATACCTTAATAATTTGTGTGAATAACCTCTATATTTCAGGGTCTGAAATGTTTCAGAAACATTTTTATAGTGAAAATTCCACAATGAATCAATTCAAGATGATTCCAGAACCCTATCTTACACAGGCTATATCTCCAAAATTGTAATACCTCAAGAGATGAAATTTTATCCCAACGTACCTTGATCCATCTACTAAATATCCTCAAAGGGGTTCCTTCTAAAACGTTGTAGAAAAAAAATTATAGCAAAAATTCCGAGGTGTCTTAGATGTAGCAGCGAAACCCCAAGACCTTGAGCTCTAATACCATATGTTAAGAACTAAATATCAATATAGCAGAGAAAAACCTCAGAATAAGTACTCAACCCCTTGAAAAAGAGAGAATTTCAGATAGTAATCCTCTTCGAGAGGGAAACCTCCTTATACACCACATAAATGTCCAAGGACAAGATGATTTCAAATGAAAATGTCTCCTTGGTATATATAGGAGACTAGAAGGTACAATTACAACTAATGGACCCAAGACGACAAAAATAAAATAACATTACTAATGTAATATTACCCAATTAAGGGGTAATGTTCCATTATTTAGGGATTAACATTTGAGATGAAGGATCTAAGTATAATGCACTAATTCTTGGGACAAGAAGTATGAAAAAAGACCGATGATATTTTCCTGAGTCAAGAAAAATATACAATGGGAATATTAAATAAGTTCAGTATGATAGAATGCAAATCCATGGTGATGGATTTGAATAAAATGAATGATGATGATTCAGACGATATTGATCCAGAACTGATTGGATCACTGATGTATCTGATTAACACCATACATGATTCATGCTATGCAGTGAATGCACTTAGTCAATCCATGAGTCAACCGATGCATACTCACTGGACAACAATGAAAAAAAATAAATAAATAAATAA
>ML782574.1:0-20474 GCA_009831015.1 Picea engelmannii
ATATGATACAGTGATATATTTCTTTCCCATAAAGTGAGATCTACTTTATTACATAATTCCTTGATCATATGTATAGATTAGCTGTTGGATATATTATTTGCTTTCACTTTGGTTGGTTTGTGTTGTTTTGATCTTGACCGCACGAGAGCGCCGGAGCGAAGCAAGGCACAACAGAGTCCAAGGAAGCNATTACAAGGTACATATCTTCTTCTCACTTCCAATTTAATTCAATAGTTAGATCTAGGGAAAGCGGTATATTCTGTCACAGTTTGTTCCAGATCCAGGTGGATCTGGGGAGATTGGTCTGTGTCCGCACTCACGAATTTATCCATAAACAGTGAGTTCAACGGAATTTATGATGAGTTCAAGAAGGAGAGACACTTGTTAACATAGAACATAGTTGAGTTCCAGGAGGATACTCTCATGGAACTCGTGACATGCAAACAGATGGAAAGGTGGCATGAAAAGGCACAACAAGTGGTAGAGAGAATCGAATACATTGAGGCAGTCTAGCAGGGTTGAGAAAAGGAAAATCATGGCATTCGGTTGGTTGGAAAAAGTAGTCTTGAACGCATGAAGAAATCCATCGAATACTAGGTGAAGATGACCCAGAACCCACATTGAGAAATTCAAGAGAAATGGGCCAAATGCCAGAAACACTAGGGTAAAATTAATAAAGTGATGAAAGATATAGGTCTCCCCGAATTTGGCACCCCTGATGAATTTACTAACCTGAGCGAGGTGGTCAAGTTGTACATCGAAAAAGACTCACTATGGACCAAAGAATGCGCGAATATAGTCGATGCGAAGCCAGAAAAAGTGCAACAATTCGTGGAACACCTGATCAGATCTCGAACTATGTTGCAAATACTAAACGCCAGTTTAGTAAAATACTGAATGCATGCAGTAGATATGAGAGGAGTATATGCATCCCCAATGGAACATCACAGGTTCACATGGGCCCAAACCTGTGAAGATCTGTTTATCAGCTGGTCTGAATATGAAGGAAGTCATACGTTTCAAGAAATATCCCAGATGAATTGTTAAAGAAATGGTTGGATGACCATGCCATGTGGTAATTTTTGTTTGGTTTAAGTTGTACTTAGCCGTTAATTTTGGTTGAATTTTATATTATAAATAGAGACATCGACCGATTAGTTAGAGGTCGATGGTTTTTGTAAGAACTATTTCTTTTTGGTTGTTGATGATTATTTGGAGATTGTTATGAATTCAGAAGTCCTTCTGGACCAAAGACAATCTATTTTCATCAGATGTATGTGATTGGAGTTGGAGAAGCATTACTTCCTATCCTGTTCCATCAATGATGTAGTAAATGAGTAAGAGCAATTGATTCTATTGTCAAGTTATCTGGTGCAATGCTTTTATGTTCTTGGCCCAGCAAGAATTGAGTGGGAAAGTCCCAAACCTTCTCATTTGACATTTTGCTTTCTTAATGATGAAGATAAATCGTTGTGTTGTTATGTGGTGAATGTTATGGTAGATGAATTATTTTTCTTACCGTGATCTTGATCACATATGTTTTTTTTTCTTTATGTTAATTAGTTTTTCTTAGACAGTAATTCGATGTTCTTTTGGTTAATGTATTAGTACTGGGCCCTTTGGAATAGAATCACTGCCTCCATGTTTGAGAAGCAGGTTATCCCAAGATTAGCCTCTTCCCAGCAGTTGAAACTCAATCCTATTACTTATCAAGTTGGCTTATGTTGGCTTGCATCTCTCAAACTAGTTCCACTTAAGAGAAAATATAGAAAAGAATGGTCCTACCTGAAGGGAGAGACTTCACAAGAAAACACAAAGCCCATTGATAAATTGGTTGGATCGCAAGATCTAGAGAACCATTCCATCTCAAACAGTGCAGAGTCTAATTGGGCCTCAATAGTGGGTTTGGTTCTTGCTGTTGAATCAAGGGATTTAAGACCCATCAACAGAATTGGCGCTAGAAGGATGGCATGAAAATGAATGGATGAATACATGAGTTATATATCATTTCAAACAACCTACAGATTCATAACGGTCCACATGCATGTCTATTCATCCAACAGAAAACCCACATTTACTGAGTACTCCTGAAGCAGGTAAGTCACCCAAGTCCGAGGAAGAAACTTTTCACCCTGAAATACCTTATGCCCTCCTTACGAGGAAATGAATCAATTCAGGAGAATCACCAGAGCCTACACCCGACAAATCGGCCCGTTGTCCTCAACTCCCATCCTCCCTCGGAGAAAACAACAAAGGAGACCAGTGGTTATCACTCCCGATGAATTTTTCGTACACTTCGTCAAAGACTTAATAGATTTCATGATCACCGAAATCCAAGAACCTCTTGATATAATACCTGAGATGCCAGTCGGTGACATCCCTGAGCCTGATGAATTTTTGGAAGAAGAAGAGCTTGACTCTGACTCTAAAGATATGGAAGGGAACAACGATCATGAGGAGGAAAGAGAAGTTCCACTTTAAGACAACCAACCTTGGTTGGATGGAGAAGCCGTGGCCATCCCTGGACGAGTACATAATCTTCCTTGGCACCCAGAAAAGATGCTCCCCAAGTATGATACTGAAACTTCAGGTTTACCCAAGGATCATATCAAGAAATTCATACTTGCAATCAAGCTTATGAACATTCAACATGAATACGTAGTCTGCAGACTTTTTCCCTACACGTTCGAAAATTCAGCGTCCACGTGGTATTTTAATTTTTCGGTGGGATCTATAACCAGCTAGACTAAGTTCCAAAAGTATTTTTTAGATAAGTTTGTGGAAGAAACTACTACAGGAGCCTTGATGGCTGAGTTGTTTACAGCCACCAAGACCCCAAAATAGAGGGTCAAAGATTTCAATCAAAGGTTCACAACCATCTTAAACAAATTCCAGCCCATGGTGAAACCAACTCAAGAGTTGCAAATCAAGGTTTATGTCAACGTGCTCCTGGCCTCTATTTCCATGTTCGTAAAAAGAGCCGCCAAGAAAACCCTTGTGGAGAACTTTGAAGAGGCAAAGAAAGTAGAATTCTAGATGAAAGGATGTAAAGAAGGCCAAGCCCTCTAGTGAGAAAAGAAAGCCAACCCCCTCTTAGGACAATACTCCTTTTGACTAGACCGCTGAGGAAACCAGCTGAACAAGTTCCCGACAAAGGTAATAGAGATATAGAATATATGCAATGCATGGTCAAGAAACTATCAAATGAAATTATAGACATGAAAATAAGCGCAAGGGAGGGAAACCAAGGCCAAAATCCCTATAAGCCTTTCTTTAAGAGAAACCGGCCTTTCAAAGCAATTGAACCTCCCCCAGCCAACCTAAACATTGACCTAGGGAATGTTTCATATGATTCTTTCTGCACCTATCACCAGGAGAACCACTCTAAAAGAGAATTCCCTCAATGGGTCCACACCATGAATTTAATGGCCAATCATTTTCTGGACGAAGTCTCACTGACCGAACAGTCAAGCAGTTCAACCATGAATATTTTCGATCAAGAAGAAGCTGACACACCGTGAGACACAACCATGTTGATATGGGATCCCAACATGATCGTGTCTTCAGATGATTTGTTTGAGTCTCGAGAACAACCCATGGAAGTTTCAGTAGCACAGACGCATAGTAAAGGTCAAACCGGCTTGAAAAATACTGACACCACCCAGGTCTCGCAAAGTAAGTTAACTCTCGATCTCCCGAAAATACCTTTCTTTCTCAGTGAAAATCCTATAAGCATCCATACCAAGGAATTTCCCAAACTAGATTACAACGTAGTTGAAGATTTAAAAAAACTGAAAGCTAATATATCAGTTATGGATATATGTAGGATCCCTCAGTAGAAAGACTTTATGTTGCAAGCTCTGAGCTCGGTAGAAGAGACGACTATAGGAAACAGTCAAAAGAAAGATATATCCTCAATAGATTTGGTAAGCAAGCCAACCATAAATGCCTACTCAGAAGGTAGGAAGGAGAGGCCTTTTGTACCACCTTTCCTTTTAACATTCGAAGTTTTTAACAAGAATCTTCACAACTGTTTGGTAGATTCTGGGGTGTCCTCTAATGTAATGCCCTTGGTCATTTGTAATAAACTGGGTGTTGTCCCTCTCAAAAGTGATAAGCATGCCATACAACTAGATAGAAACCAAGTCAAGGTTATGGGAGAAATCAAAGATGTAATGATCAGGATAGCGACGCATCCTAATTTCATGCAAATAATTGACATCATTGTTGTAGATATCCCAGAGGCATATGGACTACTGCTGAGTCATGACTAGTCCGAGAAGTTGAATGGATATTTTAGTACGGACTGGGCACACCTTTAGTTACCACTAAAAGGATACAAGAGCATGATCAGAATCGACAGAGAAAGATATCTGAAGCATACGATCACCGACGACCTAGAAACCCCGAACAAACCCGCATCTACCAATTTCCCGGTATTGGGAAATTACTCCTGTGATTCCTGCTTCGGGGAATTTTCTCCTCTACTATCCATTGTTCCTCTCACCCAAAACTCTGAAATAATATTTCAAGAGGAACTACCGACACCGATATAGAATGCTCTCTTTTGCCAAAATCATGCGATATATCTTACAGGACGAGAGATCGGTAAGCAAGAAATCGGTATAGAACAAAGAAAGTGCGATTACCTTTCACAGATTTGGACCCTCTGCATTGATGGATCCAAATCCCAAGAAGGGTTAGGAGTAGGGTGTATCCTTATCAATCCTAAAGGACAACGTTATTTCCTATCCTGTAGGCTAGAATTTGAATGTACCAACAATACTACTGAGTATGAAGCTCTAGTACAAGGATTAAAGAAAGCCATAGATCTGGGTGTCAAGGAATTGAAGGTGTTTAGGGATTTTGATATCATTTTTAGGCAAGTGAGGAATACTATTCATTGTAATTCGCCTCATCTTAAGAACTACCAGTAGGAGGTTCATAGGCTAATAGATCACTTTGACTCTTTCAATATTATTGCGATCCCGAGAGAAAATAATGTTATGGCCGACTCCTTAGCCACAGTTGCTTCCCGACTCTCTCCTTTATAAGATTATGAAGCCTCCCGATTCACTGTAGAGCTTCTCTACAAACCGTCGGTTCTGAACAATATTTCTAATTAGAAAGTCTTTGAAAGTGATGAGAAAATCATAAACTTCTTGACCTACCAAGACAATTTCAAATACCTAGCCATAGATGATGAATAATTCTGAGAGAAAACAACTAAAACTGATCCCCAAATAGGAAAATATGTCGAAAAGTTGAAGGTTCACACAATCCCAAAGGGGATAGCTAATCTAGAGAGTCTGTTTGATATAAGGGATCATTTTAAAGGACCCATAAACGTGAAGAATGGTAGCTCTTGCCCCCTCCATGAAACTGTGAATATTGGGACTCCAGAGAACCCGAAGAATGTTAATCTCGACAAAATTATGTCTAAGGAAGAGAGGAAATCCTACCTCAAATTATTCAGACAATACCAGGGTGTTTTCGCATGGTCCTACAGGGATTTGAAAATGTACGATACCCGCATTATTCAACACACCATCCCATTGAAACCTGAAATGAAACCTTTCCAAAAAAAGCTCTGAAAATATCACCTGTCCCTAGAGCCTCTCATGTATCAGGAATTAAGGAAGTTTCTAGATACGAGGAAAATTTTTCAGGTTAGACATTCTGCCTAGGTGGCAAATCTCATTCTGGTAAGGAAAACGTCGGGAGAGATCCGACTATACGTAGATTTTCGGAACCTCAATAGAGCTTCAGAGAAGGAAAATTATCTAGTCCCACCGATGGAGAAACTCCTGTCGAACGTGTCGGGCTCATATATTTTTTCCTTACTATACGGTTTCTCATGCTACAACCAAGTGTTGGTTTCAGAGGAAGACCATTTAGGAACCACCTTCCGAACCAAATGGGGAACCTTCGCTTATAAATGCATGCCTTTTGGGTTAATCAATGCAGGAGCAACCTTCCAAAGAGCCGTGGACATGGATTTTCAGGGACTTATCAATAAGTGTGTGGTGATGTATCTAGATGATGTAACAATATATTTGAAAAATAGGGAAGAACACATTCAACACCTAACCCAAATTTTTGGGAGATGCGGGAAGTACGGTATATCATTAAATCCTAAGAAAACTATTTTCGGTGTCGAGGAAGGTAAGTTGTTAGGTCATATTATATCTCGAGCATGGATTCACATAGATCCAGAAAGTATTAAGGCCATAGCACAACTCCCGCTACCCCATAACAAGAAAGCTATGCAGTCCTTTTTCGGGCAAATCAATTTTGTGAGGAACTTCACTCCCGATTTCGCCGAAATGATCAAACCTTTACAGAAGATGATTCGCAAGGATGTCGAATTTAAGTGGGATGATGGGAGAAAAAATGATTTTAACGATATCAAAGTCGCCATATCCCGGGCTTCGGTGTTGCGAAGTCCCAATTTTAATAGAGATTTTTTTCTTGACACGTTTTCCTCCTACCAATTGCTAGCAACGGTTTTAACCCAGAAGGAAAATGACAACAATGAAGCCCCAATGTCATTTATGAGTACTAATCTTTAAGGATCCTAGCTCAATTATCTTGCCATAGAAAAACATGCCTATGCATTCTATAAGGCAGTAAAACATTTCAGGTCCTACATTTTCAAGAATCACACTAAGGTAATTGTACCGCATCCCGCGGTTTGATCCTTGTTTACCCAACAAGAAATGGGGGAAAGAAGGGGGAAATGGATGGAATTAGTCCAAGAATTTGATCTAGATATAAAACCTACCAAGCTAGTAAGAGCACGAGGTTTGTGTAAGCTCACAGTCGAAGCACAGGACCAAGTGAATGAAAATCCCGAGTGGGAAAATGAAATGACACTATGGTGCAACGAAGTAGCATACATCTCCCCAAGACAAGACTCTTGGTAGAAGGATTTAGCTTATCTTTTACATCACGGAGCCCTGAGATTGAAATCTGCACAGTATCGCCTTATAAATTTGATGCTCTTTCGAATCAATTATGATGGGGTGCTATTGAGATGTCTCAAACAAGAAGATGTGGAAAAGGTGTTAAAGGAACTCCATGAAGGCCCCATCGGAGGACACTTTGTAGGGAACACTATCGCCCATAAGATTATGAGAGCCAACTATTACTATCCCACCTTGTTTAAAGATGCTCATACTCATGCTAGGAACTATAAGACTTGTCAAATAAGTGTTGGAAAGGAGAAAAGGGTAGCAATCCCACTTCAGCCCATGACTGTCTCTAGGCTTTTTGAGTAGTGGGGGTTGGATATCAGAGGAGAAATCATGCCTAGTTGTTCAAAACTCCACAAGTACATTCTTACTGCTACCGACTATTTCACGAGATGGGTAGAGGCCATTCCTCTGACTCGTGTAAACGAGAAGGTAGTAATCCAATTCATAGAACAAAAACTGAACACAAGGTTTGGTGTCCCCTCTGTTCTGGTCTTTGATATTGAAACTTACTTTTATTCTACCTTGTTAACAGAGTTTTCTCTAGACAAAGGGATCATGATCAAGTACTCTAAAAATTACTACCCTCAGGGAAACAGTGTGGCAGAGCCAACTAATAAGAACCTAGTAAGA
This sequence comes from Picea engelmannii, assembly GCA_009831015.1. Classification (NCBI taxonomy): domain Eukaryota; kingdom Viridiplantae; phylum Streptophyta; class Pinopsida; order Pinales; family Pinaceae; genus Picea; species Picea engelmannii. Next base: position 7,608 of record ML782574.1, read on the forward strand.
ATTTTGAAGAAGACAGTTATAGATAACCAAAGAAATTGGCACAACCAACTCCATAACGCTCTATGGGCCGATAGAGTCACGCCCAAAGAAGCTGTAGGGAATTCCCCATACTTTATGGTCTACAGACAAGAAGCCATTCTCCCAAACGGGATTTATCTACCATCTCTCCAATTGGCCCAAGATTCCAATGAGGAACCGTCGTCGGCCATACAACAGAGAATCGACACTCTGCTCATGCTGGAAGAATAGAGAGAAAAGGCTAGGTCGAAATTCCAGGCTCATCAACAGGTAATGAAACGATGGTTTGATAAACATAAGGCTAAAGAAAATAAATTTGAGCTAGGAGACTTAGTGCTGAAGTGGGACAAACAAAACGAACCAAAGGGAAAACATTCTAAGTTTCAAAGCCTATGGCTTGCACCTTTCCAAGTGGCCAGGAAAATCCGGGCAAGTACCTATCGATTACAGAATCTGAGAGGGGAACCTGATACCCTCCTAGTAAATGGCCAAGCCCTAAAACATTACTTTCATTAATAAATAAATAAAAATAAAAATAAAAAATTGTTGTAATATATGTAGGTATGAATAAATGTGTGTCTATTATGAAGCAGAGATTTTGCATTCACCCAGTGAATCACCATTTGTTGAGCACTCAACATACCCTAAAAAGGGGTCTATGACTTTTCTTCTTTTTTGGGTACCACTCAATCTCTTGCATCGACTGTCTTCACTTCAGTTATGAAACTGATACCTTCACTTAATCTTATAAATTTCCTGATTGAATTAATTAAAGTTTATTTGGACTTGTAACGAAGATTCATCTTAACCATAAAGAGGACTTGACAACCACTCAAGGAATCGGCAACCCATAATTTTTCCCAATGCGCTTCAAAGGTTTGGCATCGATAAAAGTTGTAAGATGGTGAAAATCGTTTGGAAATTCAAAATAGACAAGTACCAACCTTCATCGGCATCAGCCGATGAAATTGTTTCTTTCCTATGAACAATCCTAGGAAGGATTTCACCGAAGATCAATCCATTCGGTGTCAGTAGAAAAGTGTAACAGTAAGCACCGATACAGAGGTAAGGAGTAAACATCGCCGATCGCCGAAGCCCGAAACAGTTTTCAACGATAAAGGCCCACTAAGTGAAGACCCGTCGAGAAGTTGCATACTTGTTTCTTCCCTGATTACGAACCCCGATATCATTGGCATCAGAGGTTTTATCAAGAGAATATCAATATAAGTATGCACTCAGATGGTAGCCGATCCCCGATCCCTACACTGGGGTGATGTGATGTGATGACACGTTTACCTACGTATGTGTAAGATACACCACATTCAAAGCTAGTAGTTAATTCGTAGATTGCGCATTATTTACTAATTCGTGCGCAAATAAAAAAGGAACCATTAAACCCACTGATACAATGCATCCTCCTATGTGCCTCCATCATCGACTAGTTAAGGTTTATCTGCAGAATTTTGAGGGTAATTTATTTTGAATTCACATTTATTAATCATATTAATTGATTGATATGACTGCTAGTAACTCTCTAGTTATATACTATTCGAGTCATTATGCATGGTCCCATTCTACACAACAAGAAGTTTAGAACAATCAGAAGAGTGAAGCCAACAATCCGGAGGAAATGCCCAAAGTTCAGTGAGTATTAAGCAATTATCTTAGAAAATATTACAGGTATGTATCTGCTAATGATTTTCATTCATTCCATTTTTATTTGTTTGCACCCAATGCTACTCTGTACACATGTTCAAAAGGAATTTTTAAATTGTAAGAACAATGCCTTCGAAGAATCCTTCCACCAGGAAATCATCGAGAGCCCCTAAGCTGCAAGAATCAGAAGTAGGAGAAGGTTGCTCCCCAACAGTTGTGAGACAATTAGAATTCTCTCTAAAGCTAGTGTCCGTCATTAAGACAATCACCAAGGAGCCCTTTGTCCAGCCTCAAGATTTCGGAGACACAGAGGCAAGTATTGGAGCCAAGATGGCATTTCCTCACTAGGAAGAAGTTTTCAAGAAAATAAAGAAAGAAGAATCCCTCAAATATACCCCGCATAGCAATCCTGAAACAAGGAAGCTCGATGAAGAGGTCCTCTCCAACATTCGCAAGGCTTATCTGCACATGGTGGCAAGTCGGTCTCTAGTCTTTCCTTGCATTGAGCTCCTGAAGTGGATCATTGACCATGTTCACGCCCATTTTTTTTTTATTAATGACGATAACGGTGAATGCGCCAGGGTCTTCCTGCCATTAGAGGTTCAAAGTTACTATAAGCTCAAAGATTCTGAGTTAAAAATGAGCAATGAATTTGTCCTGAGTTTCTATGCGTCACACGATACCAACAAAATCATGGCGTCTTAGTGGAGAGAAGACAAAAAATTCATGAACCGAACTGTTGGCTGGTACCCAACAACCAATGTCATGGAATCATACATATATCTCATGGCTCTACTCTACAGGTTACATGGGGAGAAATATTGTTCCCAATTTTTAGAGGTTTGGATGCCTTTGGCTTTTATAGTCGCCATTTAAGGTACAGGCTTCAATTGGGGTGCCATCATCTCCAAACAGTTGAGCACCTGCATAAGACAGGCTCAGGTGTCGAAGGAGGGAGATACCCCTGTCTTCTACATGACCTCGTATCTATTGGACATCATCTACGCCAGGAATGATTTCACTGGGATGAACCTGAATTGGAACTCTTCGGAGCTCGCGGTCCATGTATACTTCAACATCCTATGGGAAAATAGGTACAATAAATCCTATGTTGTTATATGTGATCAATTTATTGCACACATTTACTTCTTTCTCTTCAGGAAAGAATGCCCTAGATTGTCAGATGAAGCAAAGAAGGTTATAGCCAAAATTGGCCATTGGTATTTAGATGAACGAGAAACCTATATCAGGGTTTTCGGCGCCACAGGGGCACCCCACTTATTAGCCATTTATGTTCCCGACCGGCTAGTGTTAGGGGAAATTTTCTATCAAACCATCCTGCAAGGATATAATGCAACTTTAGTAAAATACAAGAAGCAAGCTTTCATACCGTATGGGTTTCATATCGGCTTCTGCATGGTAAAAGATATCACGCATGATAAACAAATTGGGCTAGGTCAATTGGAATTTTGGATCCAAACTGGTCGATTTTGCAAACACGATCCCAAGGGATTGGTTCTGCAGCATGTGTCACAGGTATCATCCTGTTGGCCCTATGTCCATGACCAATTCGAGGATGAAATTTTTACTGAGAACGCTCAATACTATAATGTGGTGGCGTCTAGGAAAGATGATCCTCGAGGAACCAGGTTTAGGGCTATGAGCTACGAAGAACAGGCAACATTTTTGGAGCAGACAGTTCAAGAGATCGACAAGACCCATCAAGAAGAAGCAACATATGAATTGGATGAAGGAACAAGTGATCCCCAAGGAGACATTGAAGCCGTGGGAGTCAATCGGGAATCCCCGATACACATAAGGGATTCCCCTGAAGTTTGAACTACATCAGAGATGCCAGAACTCTTGTACCAACAAATTCAGCTACTAATGAGATGAATGCAGGATAACCCGCACCTTAACGTAAGTCCTACAATCTCAAATACCATCCATAGTGTCCTGACGAAGTCAATTGGCCCCAACTCCTTAAATTCCGATAACACCAACGACTCAAATAACCCTGGATCCCCAATGGCGCTAGTAAACTCCTCGAAAGGTGAAATAATTCCTACAGAGATAGGTCGGGTGTCGATACAAACACAAGTGCCTAATCCCTTGAGAAAACTTATATAGGTATACAGTGATGACGAAAGTCTGGAGCCATCTCATGGCTCCCTGGTACATGTACAAGAGGAGGAAAGCCCCGAGAAAACTGCTTCCCCTGAGCACGAGGCCCAACACAATTAGGTCTTACAAAAGGAAACAGGGTCCAAAGGTGGCCTCGACACAAGGGAGTCCCACTAACAGGAAGCAGAAGCAAGTCCGAGTGATGAACTTCCACAGAAGAAAATCAACAGTTCTACAACCGATGAGTGAGTAAGCAACGAGCCTATACCCAACACCTCTATTCTACCCAACACTCAAATCCCCGATGAGCAACAAATAGAGGTCGGATCTACAAAGAAGAGCAAGGAAGTTCGAGAGCCCTCCCTTGAACAAGTATACACCGCGGGTAGCCTAAGAAACAGTCTCACATTGGGTGATCAACGGATACCAGAGCTGGTAGATGAGGTAGAAGATATCTATGCGATCTCCTACAATCAAAAGAAGAAGGCCATCATTCAAAAGACTGCTAAGAAGATAAGTATCACTTTATATCAATCCATATTGGTTACCATGGAGGAGAACTTAATTAACACCGTATATGCTCGCATGTATGAACTAATTAGCATGGGCAAATCCCTCTCGGATTTCGCCCAGGATAGATCCAAGAGGGATGAAAAGGAACTAGCCGACACTCTGAAAGAGCTCAAACATTTGCATCATCTTGCTGATTACTATAAAAGCGCTACACAGACCGTTGTGTATCTAAAGGGTGAGTTCAACGGATTTTTTGATGATTTCAAGAAGGAGAGACACATATTAACAGAGAACATAGTCGAGTTCTAGGAGGATACTCTAATGGTGCTCGCGACGTGAAAAGAGATGGAAAGGTGGCACGAAAAGGAACATCAAGCAGTAGAGAAACTCGAATACATTGAGGCAGTCTAGCAAGGTCGAGAAAAGGAAAATCATGGCATTCGGCTGGTTGGAAAAAGTAGTCTCGACCGCATGACGAAATCCGACAAATTCTGGGCAAAGATGAACCAGAACCCACACCGAGAAATTCAAGATCAATGGGCCAAATGCCATAAACACTAGGGTAAAATTAATAAAGTGATGAAAGATATAGGTCTCACTGAATTTGGCACCCCTGATGAATTTACTAACTTGAGTGAGGTGGTCAAGTTGTACGTCGAAAAAGACTCGCTATGGACCAAAGAATGCACGAATATAGTCGATGCGAAGCCAAGACAAGTGCAACAATTTGCAGAACACCCGATCAAACCTCAAACCATGTTGCAACTATTAAACGCCAGTTTGGTAAAATACCGAATGCATGCAGTAGATATTAGAGGAGTATATGTATCCCCAATGGAACAACACAGGTTCACATGGGCCCAAACCTGTGAAGATCTATTTATCAGCTGGTCTGAATATGAAGGAAGTCATCCATTTCAAGAAATATCCCAGATGAACTGTTAAAGAAACTATTGGATGACCGCACCACGTGGCGATTTTTGTTTGGTTTAAGTTGTACTTAGCCATTAATTTCGGTTGAATTTTATATTATAAATAGAGACATTGACTGGTTAGTCAAAGGTCGATGGTTGTTGTAAGAACTATTTCTTTTTGGTTGTTGATAATTATTTGGAGACTACTATGAATTGAGAAGTCCTTCTGGACCAAAGACAAGCTATTTTCATTAGATGTATGTGATTGGAGTTGGAGAAGAATTACTTCCTATCCTGTTCCATGAATGATGTAGTAAATGAGTAAGAGCAATTGATTCTATTGTCAAGTTATTTGGTGCAATGTTTTGATGTTCTTTTCTTAATGATGAAGATAAATCATTGTGTTGTTATGTGGTGAATGTTATGATAGATGAATTATTTTGCTTACCGTGATCTTGATCACATATGTGTTTTTTTCTTTCTGTTAATTAGTTTTTATTAGATAGTAATTTGATGTTCATTTGGTTAATGTATTAGTACTAGGCCCTTTGGCATAGAATCACTACATGCATGTTTGAGCAGCGGGTTATCCCAACCTCAGCCTCTTCCCAGTAGTTGAAACTCAATCCTGTTACTTGTCAAGTTGGGTTATGTCAGCTTGCATCTCTAAAACTAGTCCCACTTAAGAGAAAATACAGAAAAGAACGGTCCTACCTGAAGGGAGAGCCTTCACAAGAAAACACAAAGCCCATCGATAAATTGGCCAAATCGCAAGATCTGGAGAACCATTCCATATCAAACGCTACAAAGTCTAATTGGGCCTCGGTGGTGGGTTTGGATCCTGCTATTGAATCAAGGGATTTAAGACTTATCAACACCATCCAAGAAACAATTTGAAAGAGTAGAGGAGGAATGGCTATCCCCGTTTAAAATATAAGGAAGACCTACCCAAAATGAAACAAAAGTCACCCCTAAGCAGTTAAGATGGAAATTGTGTATGATGAATGGGGAGATCCTTAGTTGGAGAGTAGAAGATACGGTCCATACTCTCTTCTTTGATGGATCCTCAAAGAGGAATCCATGGGTGGCAAGTGCAAGGGGGGTCATTTATGACCCAAGAGGAATAATTATGGTAATGTATTCATGGGGATCGAGTTTGTTGTTTAAAAATCTAGTAGAAGGTTATGGACTCTATCAAGGACTTAAGATTACCCCAGTCGATTAAAAAGAGAAAAATATGATTGTTTGCAGAGACTCACTTCTCCTCATAAGCCACTTGATCAGAGGCTTAGTTTCTACATATGAAAGGATAGCCTTAGTTTTGTGTTGAATTCTTCAACTAGCTTATGAATTCTTGCAGTTGAATTGTCACCATATCTTAAGAGGAAGTAATGAGGTTGCAGACCAACTAGCTAATCAAGAAACAAAAAAGTGTTTGGAACTTTGGTTATCAACAATGAGGTTCAATGGACCCCGGATGGGGTGACACGTTGCACCCATGTGCCACGTCCCATAGGGCCTGGCCAAGACATAAATAAGGGTGGTTGGCTCCCATCCCCTCGACATTAAGAATGGTAGCCAACCATAGTTGCAAGCCCGCAACCATGAGACCTTTCACTCACATGAACATCCAGACAACCATTGAATTCAATGTTCGGGTGGCAGTCATGGAATCCATCCTATCACACCCTTCAGTTTTTATCTACCTCTGCATCTGCCTTCCTCATTTCATTTTTGGCTCACACCAGGCTAGAAATATGGAGCTTGGGAGTGGCCATTGTTGCATCCACCAGGAATTCTCCATTAACTTTGTCCTTACGATGCCCAGGGACTGGGGAAATCCATGTCGTGGCCCATCCTGGTACACCTTGGCTGAAAGGAAGAAACGACTGCAAAACCTGGAGCGGGCACTCTCAATTGCTTGCACCCAAAAATCTCAGCTTGATCGCAGCGATGATAGAGAAAGAATGGCCTGGTCACCTCCAGCAGTTTTTGTGGAGGAGGTCATCCTGGAAGAGGCCATCCATCTCCCTTCGAAGAATTTTCTCTTCACGGGACCAGAGCCTCCAATTATCCTCCCTAGGGACAAAATTTAGGCACATACAAGGGTAAACAACATGGCTTCACCAGTGGAGGATTCCCCATTTGTTACATTGAGGAGGAAATCTCGGACGAGTACCTCCAAATGGCCTAGAATGACTTACTCTCGGAGGAGCTCACTCCACTCACAGTCTCAGAACACGAACCGGGGAGCACAGGGATGGGAGCAAAAGGTGGGGTTGAGGAGTGAAGCATGACAACGGGACACCCAGAGGACGTGATGGATGGGCACACATTGAAGGAGGGTGGCGAGGTCCTCATGCCACCTCCTATTCTAGCACCCTCAGATCAATGGCATGTCCCTCTTCCCTTCTTCCACCTGAACCAACTCGATTTCGTGCTTGATTGGAGGTGCCAGATGGAATACCAGGCCTACCGTGGTGCACTCATAAGCCAATGCATGGACATTCTCTATGAGGCTCTCTCCGACGTGCCAGAAAAGCAAAGGTGTCCGACGTGCGTGAGACTCTATGCCCTGCCATCTTGGTACGAGATGTCGAGTGACAACTCCGGCAATGAAGACCTCAACGGGTAACAACGTGGCTAGATTTTCCTTCTAGTTTTGGTTAGTTGCTCAGCTCCGGTTGGGAGTTAATTCTATTAAAAATCCTCTTTTATGTTTAGTTTCTTTTTTAGTTTGAGTTGTCATGGACAATTCTGTAGATTATGGACCGCCACTTGTCCTGGTTTCCTCCAGGCAGGGAAGATGGTGGTCTGCCTATTTTGACATAGTCATCTAGGGCTTCCAAATGTTCTGGTTTCTGCATTTTGGTGGAACAACTGGCAGCCCAAGGATAGCTCTATATTTTGTTATGATATAATACAAAGGATCCACTCTCTCTTTTTTACTTAAAAAAAAAACAATGAGGTTTAATGGGAGACTCTACCATAGGATTCAAAATGACTTCTAAGAAAGAAGCGGGACAAAAAACTAGATTCAGTAACAAAGAAGACAAAAAAGACAAAGTTGTAAAGAGTGAAACTGAGATTCCTTACAATTGTAAAGGAAAAGGTATTTAAGAAATGTATTTCATAGTTGTAAAACTTCTCGGAGTATTTTGTAAGTACTATAGCTATAAATATAAACCTTTTGTAATATATGTTAAGAGCTCATCAAATCTAGAGGATGAATTAGGTAGGATGAACTATATTTTTGTATTGGGCTTAGCAGTGACTGATTTTGTACTCTCCAGTGTGAATTTTTTATAGTCTCTTAATACAATATCTCTCAGTTTTGGTTTAAAAAGAAAAAAGAAAAAAGAAAAAGGAAAAAACTTGTGCATTGATACCTCCTTAATATGTGCATTGAAGTAGGAGCATCATTATGTGGCTATTGAAATATACAATCTTTGAGCACAAGCAGGTCAATTGGGTTGTGGTTGGGAGGAATTGTTATCCTTCCCACCAGGTTCAATTCTCGCAAGTGACATGTTGATCTCTTAATGAGTATATTATTGTAATTCCTTCTAACCTTATTGTTGACTAATCTTATGCATACTTATAAAATATATTAGAGAAACAAAACCATGAACACATTTTTCTTTTTTCATATACATACTCATTTATTTTTAATATTTAATTTTTTTCTTAATAATTATTATGATAAAAAATATTATCAATTTATTATAATGAATATATAAATATTTTTTAATATTTAATTTTTTTCTTAATAATTATTATGATAAAAAATATTATCAATTTATTATAATGGATATATAAATATTTATAGTATGAAATGGATATTATTTGTACATTATAAATATCTTTTGTTTCAATAATTCCAACAATTGCATGTAGATTAAAGTAAATTGTAAATTGATGTAGATTAAAGTAAATTGTAAATTGATAGTACATGAGCATTATTTTCTTTTAGTTTACTCCTCTTTAAATAATATGAAACATACATTTACCCAATTTCACAATTTAATCACAAATTCAAAATTTACTTAATTTTATAATTCAATCACTCTCCAACATTAAGTAGTTCTTGATACTTTTGTTTTCATCTTATTTAAATATAAAAATGACATTATAATAGTTAGGAATTTTTTAATTTTTAAATAGAATATATTAATCATAATAGACAATAAAAAAAATTCATCAAAATAGCAATAATAAAATAATTGTTTTAAATATTTTTTGAATTTTCATTATACTTATAAAAAAAATTAAAAAAATATATTTTCAAAACATGAGAAGCAATCTAATCACAATCACTCAATTGCATAATTCAGTCACTCTCCAAACATTAAGTAGTTCAAGAAAATCATAATGATCTTGATACTTTTATTTCCACCATATTTAAATACAAAAATGATACTATAAAGAATAGTTAAAAATTTCTTGTATTTTTAGATGGAATATATTAATCATAATGGACAATAAACTTCTTTTTGTCATCAAAATAATAATAATAAAATTATTGTTTTCAATATTTTTTGAGTTTCCATTATACTTGTAAAAAAAATTAGAAAAATGTATTTTCAAAACATGAGAAGCAATTAAACTTAGGAAGTTATTAAAATTCAATAATTTATTTATTTTAATATTTTTTTGTGGTTTAAGGTGGTTAAACCAATTATAACTTATTTTTCAACTAGGGTGAGGTGGTGAGGATAGTATCACTGTCTATTAGTGAATGTATGATAACTCGTCATCCTTATTCAAGAAAAACCACACAAGGTGAAATAACCTATTGGTGGTCTATAAGGGGGTAAAATTTCACTTTTATTAAATGCCTTTGGATTTTGAGTTGTTAACCTATTTCCTTAACTCTAAGAAAGACTAGATCTTAGTCAATCATATATTGTTTTAAGTCTTACTCCATAACAAAAAAAAAAAAATCATACAAAATAGTATAATAGTATATGTAAGAAAATTAATATTCTTTATAGTAATTATTATAACTACTTTTAATAAACTTATGTAATTTTTAATAGCTTTTAACCATAATATGATACATAAACCTAAATGCCACCCCATTACAATTTAAACTATTATCTAAGAAGTAGGATTTAGAAAAACATACCATGTAACTAGAATTTTTTTTAAAAATTTAAATATTATTAATTTATTATTTTATTTCAAAATATATAAATTTAAATTATTTAAAATATAAATAAAATTATTAGATTTTTTTTTTAAATTTAAATATTATTAATTTATTATTTTATTTAAAAATATATAAATTTAAATTATTCAAAATACAAATAAAATTATATTATTAAATTTTTTAAAATTTAAATATTATTAATTTATAACTTTATTATATTTATCAAAATATTAAAATATAATTTTTTATCATTTAAAATATAATTATTTTTTTATTTTTATTTTTAATTTTTATCATTTAAAATACAACTAATAATTGTATCTTCCAACTTGCTTTTAAGTGATTGCCTATCTCAAACCCTTTCAAAAACTATTTATAGCCTAGGTTAAGATTTGGGAGGCTTTAAGTGTTCATGCTTACTTAGAATGTTACAAAAGTTTTTAAATGGTGAAATATTTAACAATTATGTTTAGTTTGGTTAGTTGAGAGAAATAATTGCTATTCTATCTATCAATTTTTATTATTTTATTCATCAATTTTATTGTTTTTATTTTTATTTTTTTTAATTAAGTTTTGACATATTGAATTATGACGGTTTTTATTATTTTATTCATCAATTTTATTGTTTTTATTTTTATTTTTTTTAATTAAGTATTGACATATTGAATTATGACGAATATTTTGAACTTAAAATCTAATGTGAGTATATTTAAGATTTAATTGATATCTTTTTTATTCAAAAACTTTTTTATATTAATTTTTTTAATTATAATATAAAACATTTTATAAATTTTTATTTATTTATTTATTTTTAATATATATGATAATGATGACTAATGTCCATTAAAACCTAATTGGTTTATCGAACCTTAAGATGGTAAGTGATTACTTGTAATTCTTTAGAATTGTGTTTTTGTGCTCGAAAAGCATTAAGAGAAGCTTTCCAAGATCACCATACTTTTGTTGAGTTAAGAGGTTAGGAAGGTTGGTAGTGTGATCAATATTTTGAAAACGAGATCTAATATGGGTATAGGCTGGACAATCCAAGAGAAAGTGATTTTCATCTTCAACCTTCTTAGTGTCACAAAGGTGACACACTCTTTCATCCCATGGCATTTTAGGAATTGAAACGCTCAGTTTCACTATGGAGCTCATGAGAATTTGTTCTTATCTTAGCAATGTTTATTTTTTTCTTTATACTTGGCAAAACAATAGATAATTTTGATCTTCTAGATTAGGGTTGATTACATCTTTCTAATACCTTAATTTTCTTTTTTCCTCTAACTCTTTATCACACCACATTTTTTTCTTAAATTTTGATTTGACATTTTTTTTAATAGTATCTTTATTCTACAAAATGGTTTATACTTGATTTCCCAATAGTTTAGTCAAGACCGGGCGTCTTTATGCCATCCTCGCTTGAGTCGATGGTGGTTATGACTTGATTTTGAAGCAATTTAGGTAGTCTCTTGTATTCCATGTTGTTTAACTTGTTCTTATACATTAAGTATCTAGTAATAGCCATGCTCTCAATGGGGAAGAGGCTCATTTATACGAGGAGGATGGGATAGGGCGTATTTCCTTTAATTTTGAGATTATAGGTTATAATTTTTTTTTGTATTTGCTCTATCTTTCTCCAAGATTCACGAGAGATACAACAGCCCCCAAACTTCACATTCATAAAAAATAATAATAAATTTTCCATATCTTACCATATCTCATATCTTAAATGTGATCAAACTTTTAATATTTTTTTAAATTAAAAAAATGATAAAAAAAAAAATTTAAATAAAAAAGGTGGAGTACCTGCTATAATATATTATCTCAAAATTTGACAAAGTAAACAGCTTCAAAGCTACAGTCACCAAAAAATGCTGTCGGTAACCGGAAACCAGCATTATTGGGAGGCATTTAACAGTTTATACAATAATATATTCAAGAAAAAGACATCTGTCCTGCCCGTAGGAAACCAGGACAGATGTCAGTGTTCCAAAGAAACATATAGCAATTAACACATAAAAAAACAAGAACCTGGAGAACAGGGCAGCCTAGGCACCCGGTGACGTGTCTCTTCCACCAGCGCCCGTCGAAATGGCAAAAGTTTGCATGCACATGGGGCACTTGCGCTGAGCTGGGGCCCCGGATAGCGCGTCGAGGAGCAAATCTATTCGCTGTCCCATGATGAGAGCCCTGTGTTCCAAGTCCGCGATGTGGCTGCGGAGCTCGAACACCAAGGCCAGGTGTTCACTGCTGAGGAGGGGACCGAGCATTCCACCACCCTGGACACTAGGAGGAGCATTCCTCCTATCCTCTTGCTTGCCATTGTCAGCCGTTGCCTTCTCCCCTATCACCAACTTCTCCAACTGCTCAGCATCTGTGGCCTGTAGGTCACTTAACCATGGAATTTCTTCCACCACGCAACCAGGAAGGTCGTCGACCTTAGGCGGGGCGGAATTGTTGGCCTGCCTGGTGAGCGCCTCCCTGGTGCTT
>ML782574.1:21566-48204 GCA_009831015.1 Picea engelmannii
CAAACATAATCCAACTGTCTGCTCCTCCTACCGTTCATAATAGCCATGAATTCAGCTGCGCATGGGATGTCAATCACCGCGCGAGGGAGGAGTACCTCCTCCAACAGTCTCCTGCTATGGTCGTCCATCCGCGTTAAATGTCGTGCAAGGGTGGCGGTCATCAGCATTTAAACAACGCTGAGTGCGAGTCCAGGTGACTCATTGGCTCCTCCGCGTGTCACCCCATCCGGGGAAAAAAATGATAAATTAAATATGATCAAACTTATAATATGTTTTTAAAATTAGAAAATGATAAATTAAAAAATTGATACTCAACATTCCAAGAAACCCCAATTTTAACTTCCAAAGATATTGATTTTTTTGGACCTCGAACGCTTGCTAGGTGAGATACATAGAAATCGCAATAGTGTTCATTGAAAGATGAACATGGATTTTAAAAAGATATATGAGTTGAGTTAGTGCGTCATTGACCATGGAAAGGGGCCAAGTACGTGTTGCAACCCTCTCTCCTTCCATGTAATTGGCTTTCATCCACATAGCTTGGTAGGGGAAGTATTCACGATGGACCTTTCTAGAACATTCTTTATCGATTTAAGATATTTTACAAATTGTTAAAACTAAATTAAAAATTTATTTTAAAATGAATATAAATTATTTATTATCAAACTTAAAATTATATACAAAGACACTTTACTTTTAAGTTTTAGAATCATTCATTTGATGCATATGAAACCCCAAATCAACATGAAGGTGAGATATAGTAAATATACGAAATCGTTTTTCACTTAAACTTATTTGTATAGTTGTGTCCAAAATGATTTACCCTCCGTTATTGACAAAAGAAGAAACTTGATGTTTAGAAAGCATTGCTTTGCAGTTGTTAGAAGAGAAGACGTACGCCTTCGTTCACTATAAAAGAAGTTGAACAACTCTTTACTCTGTGTTACTATAAGTTGAACAACTCTTTACCGTATCTTAGTGACAAAAGAGGAAACTTGGTGTAGAGAGAGCAATTCTTTGTTGTAGATAGAAGAGAAGACTTGGTATGTATAACATAATCTTTGGTTGATAGCATAATCTTGGTGTAGAGAGAGAAATTCTTTGTTGTAGATAGAAGAGAAGACTTGGTATGCATAACATAATCTTTGGTTCATAGCATAATCCTTGGTTGATAAAATGTGAAGATTTGGTATGCATACCACAATCTTTTGGTTGATAAATTTTGTTGGTTGAAAAAGGATCAAAGAAGTGTGTTAGTAGACGAGTCATGTTGGATTGCTTTTAATAAGGATTGGGTGTTGTGTGATGTACTACCAATGGGATGCATGTCACTTTTTGTTGGGTAGATCATGGCATAGTAATGCCTTCCATCATGGTAAGGAAAATACATATGAAGTGTGGCATGAAGGGAAGGTCCATATTTTTCAACCTTTTAAGGAAGAAGTAACATCTGAAATTTCTACCTTATATTCATATACAATGGGTTGGAAAACATTTGTTAGAGAGTCAAGACAAGAAATATTTTATTTGCAATATTCTAGAAATGATAAGGGTATAGGAAATGAGGAAATTCCACCCACGGTTCATGGCTTGCTTGATGAATTTTTAGACATAGCCCTAACTAAACTACCACATAGACTATCTCTATCTAGAGACATTACTCATCAAATTGATTTGATTCCTAGTGCAAGATTACTTAACGAAGTTGTTTCTAGGTTGACTCCATTGGATAATGAAAAAATGAGGCGTCAAATTTATAAATTGTTAGAAAAGGGATTCATAAGGGAAAACATGAGTCCTTGTGTTGTACTAGTTGTCATTTCCCCCAAGAAAGATGGTAAACGGAGATTGTACATGGATTATGGAGCTATTAACAAGATAACTTTTAAGTACAGATACATATTACCTAGAATGAATGATATTTTAAATTGTTTAATAGATACAAAGATGTTGCTTGAGATTTCTAGATACAAACTGTGCAAGGAGTTTTGAAACGTCCAAGATTGATTTGAGAAGTGACTGTCACCAAATATGAATCCTGGAGGCTGGCAAGGGATGAATGAAAAACTAAATTCAAGACAAAAGATGGGTTATATGAATGGTTGGCCATGTCCTTTGGATTGTCCAATGCTCTAGCTACCTCCATGTAAACTATGAATCGGATATTGAGGTTGATCATTGGGAAGTTTGTTATCATTTATTTTGATGTCATTCTAATATTCAACAAAACCATGGAGAAGCATATAGAACATTTGAAATAAGTATTGAACATACCGCAAGCTAAAAGATTGCTTATCAACCTGGATAAGAGTGAAATTTGCAAGGAACAACTTGTTTATTTGGGTAATGTCATTTCAGTGAATGTGTTGAATATGGATCCAGAAAAGGTGGCAGCTACTCTTTCCAGTGGCCTACTCTTAGAAATATAACAGAAGTGAGGAGCTTCCATGGATTTATGAACTTCTACAAAAGGTTATGATTAGGATTTTTAGTGGCATTAGTGCACCATTGTTAGATTGTACCGACGGGAAAGTGTTCACGTGGACCAAAGAAATTAAACAAAGTTTTGAACAACTGAAAAAAGAAGGTAATTGAAGATCTAACCCTTATTTTTCCATATTTTGAGAATATTTTTGTTGTTGAATGTGATGCATCAATGGTGACAATTGGTGGAGTGTTGAGTCAAGAAGGTAAGCCTATTTCCTATTTCAGTGAAAAATTAAATGAAACCAAGAGAAAGTTTAATACTTACGGAAAATAACTATATGTCATTGTACAAGCATTAAAGCATTGGAGGTTGATGCAATAGCATCCCATTCATCCTAGGGATGACACGATGAAGGCAGTTATGAGGACGTGATAGAGTTGTTATGACAATGATTTGTTGCGGCAGGTTGTGAATGGTTGCACTATAGGGAGTAACAAAATTACTACATATCAGAATAATGTTGCAAAGTTGCAGTAGTGGGGTAGTTGGTAACATTGTTATAGAATGGACAAGTGTGTGGACGGTTACACTATAGAGGACGATTGTTATTAAAGAAGTCACATATGTTATGGCTCAGGAGGAGCAAATTGTTGGAATGAAGTTGGAAAGGATGCACGTGAGATGAATATTGGTTGAGCAAAGGACAAATCGAAATCCAGAAGTTGAAAGGGCATGAGAAGCCTTGGGAAATTGAAGCAAAATGTTTTTGGGAAGAATAAAACATAACATCGAAGATATTGAGAGGAGAGATTGCAGAACCAACAAGAAGAGAGATATTGTGAGATAGGAGAGAGGGAAGTGGTTGAGTTTTCCATGGCCTCGGTCCTGGAAACCCAATGGAGATTGTAATCTCAGATCTGTCTATTGAGTCATTGTATTGTACTATGTATGAATAAACAAAAGAGTTGGATTTTATAGATTCACCCTTTCTGTGTGTGCATGTGAATGAATTCCTGTAGGATGTTGTATTTTGTTCTTGACATAATTATGTGTGAGTTAATTTCATTTCTTGAATGAGTAAATACCATAGAAAATAGTCATGTATGATATGGCTATGCAGATGACACGAGTCTTTGGAAGACCATATTGGAATTTGTGGTCTTTTGTGGGAGGATGAGCGCTTTGGTTCTATGAGCATTGAGGGTTATATCCGAGTACAAAAGATGTGAAAAAAATTTGTGGCCTCAACTTTAGTTACAAGTTGCAGCGAAGGATTTTCCACAGTAGAGGCAAGTTACAACATGGGTGTGTTGCAGTCAAGGACATGTAGTCAAATATATGTTGCAACAAGAGGTTGCAATAGGATGGATGTTGCAGCAAGATGTAAGTTGCAACATGAGGATATTACAACATGAGGTTGTAACGTGAGATGAATCACAATAGGAAGCGTTTGGAAATATAATCATTACAAAAATAATACACAACAAGAAGTGATTTGTAGTAGAATGGTATTGTAGAAGGAGACTGCAACAGAAATATTTTTGCAGCAACATATGTGTTGAAGCAAAGACGTGTTCTAAGGGACGTGTTGCGGCAGAAGATGAGTTGTAGCAACATATGTGTGGTTGGAGTAGGCTTGTTTGGAGAACAACGCAACAAGCAAGGTAGATTGGACCAAGAAGGAGAGCGTGCCACATTTTGAGGAAAAGCAACGTGCATGGCAGGATTTGCAGAAATCAAATGCAAATGTGGAAAAACCTAGTCTAGTTAGGGTTAGGGTTTTGGGATGCATTGTAATGGTTTCTAACCCATTTTTTTAATAAAAATAAGGGGTATGAGGTAGATTAGATCATCATCATCATCATATGAGAGATATCTATCGAGAGTTTGTGTACGACAATTCTATTTTGGAGAACTTATTTTGGAGTCTTTATATGTCGAAGTATGTTTTGAGAGTTGCAGAGCTTGGATGGAGTTGAAGTAGTTGAGTGTCAGGTCACAAGATGTGGAGCTTGGTGTGATCCTGGTCTACCTCACTTTTCTTTATTTGTATGTAATGCATTCAGTACCTTTTCGATGAATAAGGAAATAAGCAGAAGATCTTTATGGGTGTAGCCCCAGGGTGGTGAACCATGGTAAAACTATGTGTGCAATGTGTGTGAATGATTTACTATTTCTGCAGTTATGATTGAATGGTTAGATAGATGAATGGATGGTTTATCTTAGCACGCACTAGAACAAATATACACACATGAATGAATGGAAGGATGAATGAATGGATATGATGAATATTAATGCATGGATAAGTAGAAATAGGAAATAAGAAGTAAGAAAGAACATCCCCCAATCCCTTCCATGACTATAGACTTGTGCATCCTGCAGTACCCCATAAACCATATCGAGTGAGACTGTGTTGTGCACTATGTGCACAGTGTAGCCTTCTGGTTTACCAAAAGTCCTGATGGTGATAAAGGTTTTGTTGGAGAACTAATGTAGAACCTGGGTCAGCCCATAAGTCCAACAAATGGTTTTGTTGGCAGCTAGAACTTAGAAGGAGATCTAGGAAGGGGTTTGGTGAAGAATATGCAGTGATAGAAAAGGATGTTCGGGCCATGGAATCCTATGAAGCAAGAGATTGAAAAATGGTTAGAGACAAATCAATTGGAGTTCGCGTAGAAAGACAATAAGGGTTCCAGGTATACACCGTGCCATTACTTGCAGAGGTATGTGTTTACTAATTTGCATGAAGCATATTTTTGTTTCTTTCCATATTTATTACAGGTAGGGTTGTTAAGGTTGAAGTGTAGTGCACTTTTTTTTTTTACACTACCCAGGTTCTTCAAACCTCTCAGTTACCATTCTATACATGAATGATTACATGATTCGTACAGAACTTATAAGCAAATGCATTTAACACAATTAAACACACTTAATTCTCAGAGTAAAATATATAAGTTACTGCTACAATTATACAAGCCATAGCATTCAACAGAAACTCATTTACACAGCGGAAAACATGGTATATAAACAACATAGTCATGCCAAATGTGACAAAAACATAATTCAAATACTTATCTGTTAACAACTGTAGAATCACCAACCAAGTGCAGGCCTTCCACGAACCTCCCAGCCTTAGACCACACTGTTCATCAGCTGAACAGTGGGTCACCCCCGAGATGGGACCGAGATCCACCCCAAGGCAAGGGATCCTAGGCTATACTGAGGCTACAGGAAAGACATCACAGAAATATCTCGAAGGATTCTTCCCAGAGATGTTATCTTACGCCCACTACTACCAGACCCTCATTCCCCACATGCCTGTTTCGCCCGGGAGTATACACCTTCACACGCATAGTCCATCGGTGCTATCCTCCCCTTCTGGGCCTCGGAAACAGGCCGGATCAGGAAGTCTCAGAGTCCGTAGCTGGTGCTGGGCACTCTCTGGAAGACACCACTTCCCAGCAAACTCTTTCACCTGGAAAGAGTTGCTCGCAGGCCTGACAACCTGCCTCTTCAAAACACAATCACCTCCCTCACCTGGAGAGAGATTACACACAGGGTAACACGAACTCACACTTTCCAGTAAGCCACGCACAGTCCAGATCTGCGTGGCCACAACATCCAACTGGGAAACAGACACGGGCTTCTCGCACAGGCTCAACAATGGTGCACGATCTCACAGTGTCGAATTCCGCTATCTCAGAATGACACGGGCCTTTTCTGGCTTTGGAGGGAGAAACTAGATAAACCTGCAGAGGTCGTACCGGTTTCCTCTCTCATGGGTTCGGTTCCGAATGCAGGAGGCTCCCCCCCACAGTTCAGCTCGGCTCTTTTATTTGCATGCACTAGGGTTGACACTTGTCACCCTGGGAACTGCATGCGTACCACAACATGCATCCCCCTTGCACGTTCCCTCCTTTGCCAGGAACTTAGGATAAACGGAAATGCACATGTCTCTCTTTTAAAATAATATTAAAATATTATTTCCCAGGCTTAATCCCCTAAGCTTAGCCCCTAGGCTCATCACTCAGCCCTTTTCCCACCTTCCAGCCCTTAATCCCTTGCCCACTCTGTGGACGCTCAGTCCCCCATCACTCATTCATCATGGTCAGTCTGCACTGGCGGTGTTTATATTTTATTAATTTATCTGCATACATACAAGTACATCAACAGGATCCTGGCCTTCAACACTTAGGCTCCCTGACCTATCAAAACACATAAGCCTACAGCTTATGCAAAACTTGGCTCACCAGCCTATAGGACACATTTACAATTCTTTGCATATAACATGATATGTAATGGGGCTCGGCCTTGGGAACACTACATGAAGGATACCCATCCAACTAACTAGATTAGGACAGTAGTGTGGACTGCTGAAAATATTTCATGGTTGGAAAGAGTTAATAATAAATTTACATGCATAGTAGATTTTTGGTTAGACAACATTACTGTGGGGTTTATTATTGAGTTTGCAGTAGACATAGCGAAGGAATACACTGTTGCATAGCAAGATTTCTTGAAGGGACCCATAGGAAGGTACATCAGGTCACTTTACACATCGATCAAGATATTATTACGTGATAAAGGCATTATGACCATGGAATCAGATAGCTAGGTCACTCTACGTGCATGGGGGAGTTAGGGGAAGCACTAAGGAAGATATGAGAAATGGAGAAGGATTTGTAGAGTAGCCAGAAGAAGGAGGCAATTGTTAATTACCTGAATAGATCTGAATATAAATCTCAAAATAGATCCACAATATCAAGAAGAATAATCCAAGCCATTCACCAAAACACTAAACACAAGAAATAGTCAAAACCCTTAAGGTAGGGTAACACCATATATTAATCCTTATGGAAGAATAAAATTCCTCAAGCAATCCTTGCTTGTACAATCACAATATTCTTCATTATGTTTCATTACATTGGTTACACTTATTTATATAGCTCTCTCTATCTCCTAGGAACCTTCTAGAGAGCCTTCTCACATTTATTACATTTAACTACCATAGTGAGCCTTTATTAATATAGTGGACATAGTCTACCTTACATTGAATGCCCACATTCTCATATATTAAATGACTTCCACTAATAATACATAACCACATTCCCATTGGGTACCTCCCTAGGTATACTACACTCCATCCCCCTTCACATGTTTTGTCCTCGAAACATGAGAAGAAACCATACAATATGACTGACTAAGCAATGTAGCCAACTGGTACCAAGTATGACCATCCATCCATCCCAATGGAAGTTGAACATGATGTCCATTTGTTTCCTTGCCACCCTGATCTTTCTCTGCATCATGTTGGGGCTTCCATGGGATTGTTTCTATAGCCTGAGCTCCTCCCGTAGTGTCGGTAGTCCTCCATGCACCTCTTGATTGGTTTCCTATTTGGTGCCATGTTGGTGCATAAATTTGTTGATGCACACACATTTTCCTTGATGATTGTTGTGTCTCTATATGATGTGGATGGCGATATACAACAACTGTAGGAATATGTTCTTTTTTCCTCAAATCTACAACACTTTGTTCCTTTAAGTTAATGACCTCCTTAGCTTCCTAATTATGTCCTTCTTATAGTTTTTTTCATCTCCTTCTGTAGACTCTGTCTCTATTTCAACTTCAGACTCGACAATAAATTCTTTGCTAGCCTTCATGGGCCCATCTTTCTTACTAAGAAAAACATCCTGCAATGTGATTTTATTTTTCTTGTACCACAATTTCAAAAACTTCTTTTGCACATTAATATTAAGGGTACCCATTGATTCTATCCAAGGATATCCCAAAACAATATCCACTTCATCCATATCCATAACAGAAAAATTTGAATGCAACACATATTTATCCATACTAACCTTCAAACCTTTAAAAATTTGAACATTTTTACCCTCAACCTATGTGCTTTGGATATTCTTGGCAAAAAATTGCAATCTATTAACCAACTGAATATGGGTTAATAGAAACAATGACATTTTCTTTGTGAATACAACCATGAACCTGTAATATAGATTTTCCGCCTTAAAATAAACTCTTGTTTCTCCCTTTAGCAGCATGAGACCATTTATCTAAAAGAAATTTTTCAAGTGCTTCATCAGAAAGTGCCATCAATTGGCTATATCTATGTGATTGCCACCAAATGATTGAATCATCTTTTAAATAACACGATACCCATTGTTTCCAATCCTATTTTGAAGTATTTTATGAATTATTCAATATTAGGGCCATCTTATTTTCCATCAAAAAAACATCTTTCTTGGGATAAATATGGAAAAACTAGGATTAAAAATAAATTATTCCAGCAAATTGTGGCTTTTTTTTTGAAAAACCCTGAAAAGCTGTTGAATTTAAAATGCTCATAACTTTACTTCCCGGACTCCGTTTCGGCTAAATTTTTTTTTGAAATTGGGTATTTTTCTGAGAGGAATTCAAATACCCAATTTTTTTTCCAAATTCATCTCATAAATATTTATATCTAAACCTGAAGTGCTCCACCCTCTTTTTCTTCCCTAGAAAAAATTCTGCAAAAAGAGCAAAAAATTCTTCGCTTCTTTGGCCAAGGAAAGTGCTCTGCTACCAATTGTTAAGTATCAAAGAAATGAATACAAAAGAACCACAATAGATTCAGATAGTAACATATAAAACCACCACTTTATTATATCAAAACCCTTGGGGTAGGGCAACACCATACAATGGATCCTATTATGGAAGGGATCTTCTCCTGTTCATTTGCCTCTTCGAGGGGGCATCCTCCTATTGAGATGTTGCTCCAAACATAATACTTCTATTCATATCCAAATACATTGCTTGAACCCCTTTATATAGTGATACCATAACTTAAGAACATTTTAGAGGAGGAATCTTCTAGAAGTAGAACCTTCTAAGAAGTCCTCTTACATTTATTACATTTAACTACCATAGTGAACCTTTATCAATATAGTGGACCTAGTCCATCTTACATTGAATGTCCACATTCTCATATATTAAATGAATTCCACTAATAATTCATAAACACATTCCCATTGGGTACCTACCTAGGTACCCCATATTACCTCCCTAGCTATACTACAACAATGGACCCCATCATGATGGATGATGAACAAAACAGGGAAATTATAAGGAGTGCAGGTGTGACACGCAACGGAAGACCCTATCAGTATAGGATGAATAATAAGAAGAGCAATGTAGTGGAGCGAGTAGTCTTGGATAGTGATGAGGAAGATGTAGAGGATCTCCGTGCCATGGGGTAGATTAAGGATATCTTGCACGCCACATATGAGATAAAAACTAGAGGTCATGGGTCTGACGCAGAAGAAGGATCTCCAGTCCATATCTGAATTAGTGTGAAACCCACAAACCCATGTGCACCTAACACAACTGAAGAAGAAAAAGAAGTTAACTAGCAAGTGATTAGTGGTAGAAGAATATTTTCAGGATGTGGGTCCAGTAGCAGAAGTATAAGTTCAACAAGTAGTAGTCAATTCTATACACCATGCAGAGGTGGTAGTTCAACAAATTTCACAATGGAAAGACCAGATCCAACCATCAAATTACTAGAGTTCTGAGGGGATGGGTCAGATGACCCATAAAAACATATGTTCATATGTGAGAAGATATGGACAACAAAGAAAATTACAAACGAGGATACAAAATTTGCGTAGTTAGAAATCACTTTTAGAGACTGCACATTAGATTGTTACATGGATCTCTCAACAAATAACCCAATAGGAACACTTAAAACTATAGAAAATGTGAAGAGGCAGTTAATAAATGAATTTTAGAAGCCAAGTTCAGAAGACCAATTTATGAATGAAATGATAGAGATCAAACAGAAACCAGGAGAATCAGTCTAGGAAGTGGACCAGAAATTCAAGAGGTTGAAAGGTAAGTTAATGTACACTATTACTAATACAAAGAATAGGCATTTGTTTGTTAATTATTTATTGCCACACTTGAAGTATCCTTTGAGACAACATAAATTCCAAAGTTAGGGTGAGGCCCTGCAAGTAGCCTTACAGGTAGAGGAAAATCAATACAAGCATACAAATCCAGCTGCGGAAGAGCTGAAGCAAGATATGAATAAATTAACATTCCAGTTAAATCATAAGAAAGGAAAGGAGAAAAGAGACAATGTATGGTGTACAATGTGTAGGACAGAAGGCCATCACAAGAATGAGTGTCCATTATTTTTACAGTATATTGGAGTGGGTATTAGCTTCAGCAGGACCATGTTGTGAGATTTTCAAAATACATGGGCATGATCCCTATAATCTCCCCTTGATGCAGAAGTACCAGACAGTTTCTAAGAGTACATATTGTAACTTTTGTAATTCAGTTGGACATGAAGACAAGGACTGTAGAACCTTGGAGATGATGAAAGAAAGGATTGCAGATACATAAAGGGTGCAGGATGAACATGTAACAGGACAATATACGCAACAACCATAGTATAACACTACACACCAACCAAAGTACAATTTTGTGCAGAAGTTTGCATCACAACCACAATATAATGCGTAGCAGTTTGAAGGGAAACAACAGTGTAATCATGCACAAAAGTGTGTAACACCACAACAGTACAATAACCCACAAACATAATATAATCAAGGACATCAGTATAACACACCGTGCAGAGATAAGAAAGGAAATAGAGGAGGCTTCAGAGGAGGAGGCCATGGAGGAAGAGGCTTTGGAGGAGGTCGAGGACTAGTAGTGTGTCATAAATTTCAAAAACCAGGGCACTATGCAAGAGACTTCCCACATCCACCTGCAACATGTATGTATTGTCGTGCATCAAACCATCAAACATAGGACTTTCCAATATTGTTGATAAAAATATAGTACAAGAGGAACCAGACTAATCAGAATGTGCAATGGATTGGGGTGGAAAATAGAGAAGAATATGGAAACATGATTAACATAGTGACTAGAGGTGGAGCCAAAATAGGAGAAGATGTAGCCAAGAAGGATTAGGACCAGTACCAATGGATTGGGAAGAATACAATGCCTGGAAAGAAGTTTGATACGTGTAAAAAGAAAGAGATATTCAAAGAATATAGACAAGAGATCTCAAATGAAACTATTGCATCCACTTCAGGAATGAAGCTAGTAGATGAGATACCAATATATGGCATGCCTTCATTATTTGGTCAAACCAATCATGAGAAATCTTCAAAAAAAGTAAGTAACTTAAGAATTTTTTTGGGAGTTTGTGTCAAATTGTTGAGTGATAAAAATTCCTTACAAGTACTGTATAATTTATTAGAAAAGTGTAATCCTAGGGAAGAGGGGGTCAAAAGAGTAAATCATGTCTGAAAGAAGAGAAGAACCAGAAGGGAATTCAAATTGAATGTTAACATAGGAGATTTCAATATGGGGGATATTATATTAGACTTAGGATCTGAAGTTAATGTTCTACCAAAGAAAACTTGGGAAGCTATGGGAGAACCACAATTGGGGTATTCACCTATTCAGTTGAAGTTGAAAAATCAACACAAAGTGGTGCCAATGGGAAGGTTGAAAGGGATTCCAATAGATCTAGATGGTGTGTGCACCATGGCTGACTTTGAAGTCATTGACATAATAGACAATAATTCACCATATCTAGCATGGTTGGGTTTGGATTGGGCCTTTGATAACCAGGATATTATTAATTTGAAGACAAGGAAAATGATATTTGACTCTGGAAAATACAGAGTTATTACGCCATTGGATCCCTCAAAAGGAGGCAGGTATGTGGAACCTGTGATAAATAATATTTTTACAGAAGATGTGAATCAACTATATAGAACTACCGCATGTGAAGAAGATTATATAAACTCAACTGTAGATGGTATGCTCAGTTGGAGGAGTATTAGTTCTTGTGACTCAAACTTTGACACATGACTGGAAAACTGACAACAACAATTACATGAATTATCTACCAAGAGATGTGCCAGAATGACACACGTGCTGAGATGGGTTGGTACAAAGGTAAGAGAACCTCCTACATTTTATGGATTAAATGATTTAGAATATTTTTTTATGAAATATTAGGTATAATTTATCGAAAATTAGAGATTACCATCATTAGATATTTCTTTAAAAGATACACCTGCAAGATGGTGGGGTACACACAAGGCAAATATCAACAATTGGTTCCAGTGCAAAAGGTTATTGCGCATCAGATTCAACACAGAGCAGGAACACAAATACGAGGAGAAATATGAAGGATTTGGACAACTCCAAGAACATGTAGATAAGTGCATAGTTCAATGGAGATTATTACCACTAGAAGAATATCCATGCCATTTTATTCACGCACTAGAAGGAATTCCGAAGAATTGGTACACAGAACAAGAATAGTGTAGAGAAACTGCCAACTGTGAAGAAATACAACATAACTTTGTAGTTTCATTTTCCTTTGAGCACAATAGTTGAGAGATGGATACAACATTGAAATTGGTAAGAGACAAGATATTTGAAGAACCAGATTTTGAAATAATTTCAACATCATAGAGGCAGGCTAGCTAGACAGTCAAACAATTGCTACATTGCTAT
The DNA here is from genome assembly GCA_009831015.1 of Picea engelmannii. Lineage (NCBI taxonomy): Eukaryota > Viridiplantae > Streptophyta > Pinopsida > Pinales > Pinaceae > Picea > Picea engelmannii. Next base: position 34,537 of record ML782574.1, read on the forward strand.
CATGTAGCAGAAACAAAAGAACCCGAAGAAGATGATGCACACAATATCCAAATCCAAAAAGTTGAAGGTGAAATGGAAGGAGGTTCCAAGATGGACTCAAAATATTATGCTACACCATTAAAGATAAAGAATTTAAATATTGGCACTGCAGAAAACCCAATGTTATCACTGAAATTTCGTCCGCAAATGGTTACAGGAATCCAGCATCTTCAAACAATTATGAGTTCACCCATGGACCAAAATTACCACAAAAGAATTTCCAAAAGGTCCAAAACTATACAACCAGTGATAAAATTAAGGTGCGATATGACTACACAGGGCGCGTGCGCACATGCGCAAACCAGAAACACATGAAAAGTGCACATGTGCGACTGTGGTTGCTAAAAGCCGCGCACACCTGAGAACGACACATTTATGAGATTGGTTGGCCTCCCACCTAATTCTGGTTTAGCTTTCAAGTTGATTTGACACCCAAATCTCGACTGGATCCAATTGGGTGGCTGGTCAAAGACCTAAAAATGCCATAAACAACCCCTTTTCACACTAAAAGTTGGTTGCACAATACCTCAAATTGATGCGATAAAACAAGGCCATGGGTGCACTACATTTTAAAGGAATTCATTTTCAAGGTTATGTTGCTTCTATTCTCTTGGGGAATCCTCTTTTCTCATCAAGAGTATACTAGCATCATTACATGTGGGCAATCCATCTCACCTCTTGAGTGGATTAGCTTGGGATTCTTTCACCATTTCTTTTAAAGTTGTAAGAAGAGATTAGTTGTGGGGTTCCAAGAGCCCTCCCTTGGAGGAAGAAGGGACCCAAAGTCCTCTTTCTTCTTGGTGTTTTCTTTCACTAATATAATCCTTTCCATTGGTGACACGAGTCTTATTGGTTTTTTGTTCTTATGTCCTTATGCTCAATAGTTTAGTTGTTCTTTTATTTCTTAGTTTAATTCTTAACTTGTTCTTTTATGTTTCTTTTTCTAACCCTTTCCTTTACAGCTGTCTTGCTTAGATAACCCAACTAAGCTTGTAAGCACCTTTGTTTTGCTCATTTAGGTGACAAAAGAGGTGCAACAGATTGGCGACTCCACTAGGGAAAGGTATCAATTTCCTACCCCATTTGGGTTTTTCTATTTCTTATTTTGGTTTATTTAACCTGCAGGTACCTTAACCGGCTCAAGCCGACCTGCAAAACATCCAATTCAAAGCTAAATTGAGAGAATTCCATCATGAATTTTCTTCACAGTTGTGTGTCAGTTGTGCATGGGTTTATTGTCCCACAGTCACGCATCGTGCGCACTTGCACCAAAATTACTAATTTTCTCTGTGCACCTATGCCCAAAAGTCTGTTTTGATTTGTGCACAGGGGCTCAGTGCGCCTCTATCTACTCTGAGACTCGTGCACCTGTGCAGAAAAATACACATTGTAATTTTTTTTGTGATTTGGGGAAGGCCCCTAGCCTTCTTAAAAAATATTTCATGCATGTTGTAATCTACACCACACTTAGTTCCCTCTCCATATAAAGGGATTAGTCAAAACACATAGGCACTTAGGGGGTTCAAAATCATTATTTCCTCTTTTGCTTTCATTTTTCCACATGGATGGCTTGCTTTGACTAAAAGTATAAGTTGGAATCATTTGTAATCACATAAAACTTGCATTGGGACCAGAAGTTGGATAACAATCATTTAGTATGCTCTTCTCTCGCACTTCAAAGTGACCTTGAGAATCAAAAAAAGGTTGTAGGACAATTTCATCTCCCTTAAAAAGAATAAAACCTTTAGGAGAGGACAACAGCCCCCTTGGGACTCCTCTTAGTTTATTTTTCAAACACATCTCAAGATTGTAATGGGCCCATACATGCCCACATGCTACAAAGATAGTATAGTGTTGAAATTTACTTTCTTAGATTAAATCACTAGGGAAGTTTAAAGGTTTTGTAACGGGCCCATACATGCCCAGATGATCACAATCTAGGATAGTTTCAAATCTTTCTTAGATTAAATCACAATAGGGAGTTAAAGGAATAGTAAAGGACCCACATGTCCACATGCTAGCTTCCTAGGGATTTTTGAATTACGCAAGGTTGTACCAAAGGAATTTAGTTAATTAGGTCAACACTTGTAAGGACCAAGCAAAGCCCACATGCAGCAAGGTGACACCTAATTCATTAAAACATTGACACACTTTCACTCATTCACACACAAAAGTCACTTATCCCTCACATAGTTTTCATCTCAAAACGTGGAGGTCAAAGTAAGTCTCCTCCAAAAGGATTCCAAAACACCCCACCCATTTTCTTGACGAAACTATCCACTCCCATTTAATTTCAACGAGATTGGCTCACACCCCCAATCTCTCAAACAAACCACATCTAAATTTTTTTTTAAAACTCACTAAGTTTTCCTCCACAAGAGGTGGCAAAAGAAATTTTTTAGTCTAGGTAGGATTTTGGGGATAGGCATCCAAATAACTCCCCGTTATCTAGTTCTCACATTGTCAAAACAATAGAAGTTGTTAAATAGGGAACTGAAAATCCTCCAATTCAAGTGTTCCTAACACCATAAGGCAGGGAGATACCCATGAAGGGTTGAAGACCAAGGTCCAGTTGTTCTGTGCGTCCCCCCTTGAGGCACCCACCTCTTGGAGGGGATCCAGCCCGTGACCCATTTATTAGGCCGAAAATCTAAATGCCGCACTTTGATCGAGGTACCTAGTGACCAAATTTTAGGACATCTACCCAGGTGGCAATTGTGGGCTGCAATTGCACCTTGATTGGATTTTGTGTGGCTATTGGTAAATATCGCTAGCTCTTTTGGGATATGCCCCCTTTACCCCTCATTATAACTTATTACTTCATCCTTCACTAGTTTCTCTTCTGGTGACTTCAGACCCCACTGTTGAGTACTATTGGAAGCTCCAATGCTATTTGAGAGGAAGGATGTTATGTCTTTTAGGACACGAGCATTTGTTTTCTTTGACCCCCCACACAGACAAAACCCACTTATGCACATATATGTTTCTTTATCAAAACACTTTATGTATGATGCAGTTCTGATTACATTTGATTTAGATATATATCGTGTAAAGTTCAAAAAATTGCAACAAAGGCTCTTGTTTATTGATTAATCTCACCACAATTTGCACACATCCACTCGGCTAGTCGGACATCATATAGGACCCACAGAACCCCCTTCATTCTAGACGCTTGCTAAACCTCCCTCCTATTTTAGGGGGAGTCACTAGTATTGCCAACTCATCGGCCCCACCTTCTCACACTCTTGTGAGTGCCACTATCTTAGGATCAGCTTTTCTTGGTTCCACCTTACTTGGGTCCAATTCCCAAGGTCCACCGTCCACTCGTTCTCCTTTACACGGAAGCAGGGGGCCAACTTCTTCTAAAGGGGGAAGTACCAACCCACCTAAGCCCCCTCAAGGGTCAGGTTCACAGAACATTCACACCATGGCTGGAACTAATCCTCTACAACCACTCCAAATGCCATATTTGGCCTCTCTTCACATACCAAATATAAGAAAACTCACAAATGATTCTATATTGCATGACCCCACATGGCGTGCAATGCCTACCAAACTACCTTCATACATCCCCAAGTTTGAAGGAAAGGCAGGGGATGGCCCTACCAACCATGTCATGACTTTCCACCTATGGTGCTCTTCCAACAACATTATGGATGATTCCATCCGACTATGATTATTTCATTGCACGCTCACTGGCCCATCAGCCAAATGGTATGTAGACGAAAAATCGGGGTCCCATGCGACTTTCAAGTCCTTGGCCAAAGCATTTTTGACCTTCTTCCAATTACCAATCCGCCATGACAATGGTGTTGAAATACTCTCTAATTTTAAACAAACCTCGGCCACACATATCGCTGATCACATTCACGAGTGGCGTCAACGACGTAGTTTGTGCAAATCCGAAACCACCAAACAACAATGTCTTGACCAGTTTCTCAGATCACTTTTCTCTCTCCTCAGTGAAGATGTAGATTCCACCTTCTCTGAATCAAAATAAGAAGCCATCAGTAAGGCTCAACAATACGAACTCATCTATTCACATTAAGGGTACTTGTACACAGTACTTCCTGACCTCCCAAAACCTGTTCCATTCAGCCAAGACAAACCTAGGATGTCTCACTTAGCAGACGAATTGATTGGTAATGCCACGCACCACAGTCCACAACCCCAGAAACCACCAATGTATGGAACACCTCAATATCTGTCGGCATATGGGGGAACCTCTTATTACCCTCCACCCCCTTATCAACAACCATATCCTGTTGCTCTTCCTCCACCTATCAGTGGGCCATCGCCAACACCCACAATACACCCACCAATCCAAACAAGTTTGGGTACTCCCTCTACCTTAGCTTATACTCTAAGTACTAGCGAAAGTGCCATGCATTCCTATGTACCTTACAGATTATTACCCCCATAGAATCCATACTTTCCATTCCCTAGTCCTCCAAATCCCATGGCTCCCCCACACCCTCATGTTGGGGTGAATTTTGTTCAACCCTCTCCCCTTCAGCAATATCAAAATTTTGAATAGTTGAATACGAAAAACCTGACCCATCAGTCGAATAATGCCAAAACGAAAGGAAAAAACAGGAACAATAGCAACCCAGGTCAAGGCAGGAATCACCCCCAACAGAACCAACCTACTGGGGGCAACCAAAATCAAGGGAATCAGAACCCCCAGGGGGGCAATAACAACACCTGTCAAGGGAAAAATAAAAATACTCTTTGAACCACCTTCCCTTATGCCCTTTGCGGTGAGTTCAGTCATTATACTCATCATTGCCCCCAAATCATTGTTTTTAAATGAATGAAAGACTCGGGAAATATACCACATCCTCTAGCACCGCCTGCCCCTCAGCAGGCCCCACAACAATACATGAAACAACCACCCCCAACCATGTTGCAAAACCCCATTCCACACCAGGGTGTGATGAACACCCAACAGGAGATGCATCCCACCCCATCACAGTTGGGATAGTATCTCAATCCAAACAATCCTGCAGATCATACTATCCTCCTTACCAGTGAGGAAGAAGTCCTTTTTCAAACACGTAGTTGTCAATACCGTGCACCCGCTGAGTCTCCTCCCATTCCCCCCGAAACAATCCTAGCACCAACAGGACCCCCATTGGTGATTCCTCTCCCTAACGCAGAAACACCTCTTTGCATCCCTCGCATCCCTTTGCACAGGAATGTCCACAACCCACAAACTAGGGTGGCTCATAATTACAGTTTGGTCAATGACTTAGCACAATCCCCAGCTGCCATGTCAGTATTAGAAGTACTTCAAACTTGTCCCACTCAACGGAAACCATTACTTTCCACCTTGGGGACAGTCGACCCCGTGGATACTCAACTCATCACATTTGATCTCGACAGTGGAGAACCTCGCCTCCCCGATGTAATCAATTTTCAAATCCCAGTGAAAATTCAGAACATTACAGTTCATCGATGCATCATCAATGAAGGGGCATCCACATGCATCATGTCCAAGTCTGTATGGCAGAAAATTGGTTCCCCCGAATTCATACCATCTGCCATTACCTTAAGATCTTATGACAAACAACCATCTTCTCCTTAAGGGCTCTTCCAAAATGTCCCTGTAGAACTCGGGGGAAAGACCATTCTCATCGACATTGAAGTTATCGATGCCCCACTCGATTATAATATCTTGTTCGGTCGTAGCTACATGTACGCTATGAAGGCAGTTGCCTCTTCTGTCTTTCAAACCATGATGTTCCCCCATAATGGGAAGATCATTACCATTGACCAAGTTTCACATTATGAGCCTAACCCTTCTGCCAACATCGATAAAATTCTCCCTCTCATCCACACTAATCATGAAGCATACCCACTCATCGAAATGGGTCCCGAAATTTTCAAAGACCCATCATTGTTAGGAACTTACCATGGTGTACCACTTCTCCTTCATCCTTCCAATTAGGTATGCGTCGTATCGTCCAAAGAAACTAAAATGGAGGATACCCTTCCTCCCAAGGAGGCTTCTATGATATCTGATGTCCCACTAGTCATAGAGATCCTCCCTCACGAGCCTCCTACGAACTCATCGACTCCACTAGTTCACAATTTCACCTCTCCCCAAGGACATATCCCAGTTTGGGAGACACTTCCCCAATCCATTACTCAAATCCCCTTCTTTTACCCTCCACCAGGCGTACAATCTTTCCAAGTAGCCGCAATGCTTACCCTCCCTAGTATAATGTTGGCAATTCCAGTTTGGTATTTGCATCCACCAGAGATGGTTCCTCAACCATCCCTTCCCCCCCAAACAGAAGGAATCCCAATGATGATTCCCATACTCACTCCCACCATACCCTCTACACCCCCACTCACTAACCTCCCTGCCATAGCTGGGGGAAAGTAAAATAAGAAGGATCCCACAGCTCCACTCCCCCGATGTGTCCAACCTCCTTGCACGCTATGTGAGAAAGATGGACACCCAACCAACAAATGCCCATCTCTACCCGAGTTATGTAACCTAATTCAACTCAATCAAACACCATCACTGCTCGTCACTGTAGCAAGTACTTCCGCTACCTCCCCTAACGCAAGTAGCAAAGGGATGCGAACCAAATTCTCTTGCACCATATGTTCAAAATATGGCCATTATACACACCATTGCCGATCACTACCTCAATTCCGGAAGACATTAGTCACAGTATGCCAAAGCTTCTAGCACGAACCCAATCCAGCTACATCATCCCTACCAAACTTCACTAACATCCATTATGTCATGACTTCAGTCAATGAACGTATGAGATTCCCTTGCTCTCTATGTGAATCCTTAGATCATTTTACATACCAATGTCCTATGATCATTGAATACAGGCAATGCCAATCGACCTTGATTCAAACCCCTGCACCCCCTATAGAATCAATGATTAACCTTACCTCATCACTAGAGATTCTTCATATCATTTCTCCTGAACCAGAGGCACTCCCTATTCCTCCATGGTTCTTGGATGAATTATCCGAGGATTTACCCCCAAATGCCCCCCAATTCTCTCGTTCATTTCCCTGCGGAAATTTTACATCCAACTACCACTGGTACTCCTCAGTACCTTGATATTTGGTTTATGTCGAGAAAACCATCACAATCTCATTGCATCGTTGCCCCTTCTTCTTCATCCCTAAAGGACAACCACACAGTGACAGTCACCGATATCATTCTTTTAGATCCCTTGTATTCCTGCTAATTCCACTTTGATGAGGACATACTCGAAGAATTAAACACCCCCGACTACCCATGGAATGCACTACACCATAGAGCGCTCCTCTTTCCATAGGAAGCCTTCACGCTTCCTAACCAACACCCCATATATGCAGTCAAAACCAAGGATTTTATCCCATTAGGGCATATCAACTGGTTCAACAACCCCATCCCTTCCCCTAATGATTTTGAAGAAGGCAACATGGCTAACATTTCCCCAACCATCAAAATCGATATTTCCATTAAAAATGGAGTCGTCGAGGAAATCACCATTGGCGTCACATGCACTCCTCAAGAAATCACTGCCTATAAATCCATCTTCCAAGAATATCGTGATATTTTTGTCTGGTCATACATAGAGATGCCTGGCCTTGTTCCCTCTATTTTCAAACATCACATAGACACATGGCTTGATATCACACCGATTCGCCAAAAACAATGACCACTGCACCCATCCAAAGTAGCGACCATTAAAGTTGAGATTGACAAATTACACGTGACTGGGTTCATCTACGCCATTGCCTATACCTCATGGGTTTCCAACCCTGTACCCGTTAATAAAAAATAGGGCATTATCCGTGTATGCACGGACTTTCGTGATGTCAATCATGCATGTCCCAAAGACAACTTTACAATGCCTTTCCTCGATCAAATTATCGACGACTGCGCAGGCCACGAGGCTCTGTCCTTCATGGACGATTTCTCTGGTTATAATCAAATCCAAATCCATCTAGCTGATCAATAAAAAACTTCATTCACCACCCCTTGGGGTACTTTTTCATATCGTGTCATGCCTTTTGGCCTAAAGAATGCTGGCACAACTTTCCAACGGGCTATGACAGACATTTTTCATGATCCAGCTCATATCATCCTCACATTCTTGGATGACCTCACAACTCGATCCAAAAAACGCACCCAACATCTTGATGATTTACGGATCATCTTCCAACGGTGTCATCAGCACAACATCCACTTGAACCCCCTCAAGTGCATATTCTGCGTCACTGCAAGGTGCCTCCTTGGATTCATCATTTCACAAAGCGATATTACCATGGACCCCCTCAAAGTCTTGGCCTTTCTGCCAAACTTCCAAACACCATTTCGGGAGCTCTGGGTGTCCATTTTTTGATCCGTCTTCAGCCACGGGATCAGCATCCTGTCATCTACATCAATACAATCCCTAGGCCATTTTTTATCCTTATCCCCCAAGGCACCATTTTTTCATACCCCATCCAGGTATGCATGCTCATGTTCAAAACTATCAAATAAATGCTTGTATGTTCGATTCTCTTTAGATATTGTTCACGTCGGGTATTTGGTTTTCATGTGTACAGGAACTTGGTCATCATACATCAGTGCAACCCCTTCAGGTATATAATCAACACTAGCATGTAATCATTCCCTTTGAATCTGAATTGCATCTCCAGTCACACCCTCTAAAATTTGCCTTTAGGATCCCCATCTCCAGATCTGCAGTACCGACACCTCCATTGCATTTTGGGTACTATCACCCGGTAGAACTCTCCCCCACATGAGTTGTTCCATTCATAGCACCCTTTGGCACTTCGACACTCATGTTTTTTTTCAAACCTTTAGGGATGGGAGTCCCGATAGTCTTACATCATGTCGTGAATCAGCCACATACCCCTTCTCCTCATTTTTCTATCTTTCCCAAACAGACTCCCAAGTTATCTCTTCAAGGTTCTCTTTTGGCTACACCTCTGCAGTATCATTAACCCTCCATTTCATCCACAATCAGTTTTCCCAGCTGCAAAATTCCTTCCATTTCATCTACCTCATACAGAAACCCACCCATGGGCCCCCCAACCTCCACTAGTTCTCCAAGAAAAATGTGCCCTAACCGGCCCAACTATATTACATTGGGGCACCCATTTCTATATTTGTACACTCATCCCAAATTATTCTTTAAAAATTGTAAAAAGCCTTTGTTTCCAGCATTTACAAATCTTTTTGTCATCACCTTTGGCGACCTTCTTCCATTTTTGGCAAACACAACCCATGTCTCCCTTGGTTGGGGCACTCCTTATCATCTACTCCTGTTGACATCGTCCATATATATTGAGTATCCCACAGACCACTTACCTCTGCTCTCTGAGTTTGTCCACTTTGTCATGCCTCTTGCACAACTTATCACATGTCTTGTTGTCCCCCTGATACTCACCCTAGTTGAACGGTTGTAGCCACTTATAATTTGAATATACTCCCAACCAAGGACAGTCTTGAGTCTTCATACATATTGATTTCATCCATGTACCTCCTCACCTCACCTAGTATATTTCACGAAGCCCTTTTCTTCTTGGAGTCGCGTCCCCCTTTTTGTCGACATCAGCATAGTTTCCAGAAGGGCGACAGTATCTTGACTCTCATTACCTTTCCAATGAGAGGTATCGGATGAGACAGGGAGAACCACAATTGCTCCCTATTGTTGTTGACCTCCGTAAAATTCGACTTCAACATTTTCTCATGTTACGGTGGGTCTTACTTTGTGACTATTGCAGTTATTTATTATATATTTTCCGAAGACCTCTGAACTTGGCTGAGCTATCAATGCCTATAGAATCCGTGATACTCCTTACAGGTGTCATTGCCTACTGTTCAGAGTATGTTCCTCCTCAAAATGGTCCTCTGCCTTTATCACAACCTCCCCTGAGGGCACTGCAGTTGTCTACATCAACACATAGTTTTAGTTACTATGCAACACCCTTCCTTTTTGAGTTACATGACATGAGCATGGGGCATGCCCACCTCGTTTGTACACAATTTATTTTTACACACCTTATGGAAGGTTGGGTCCTACAGGTTCCCTTATCCCTCCAACAGGTCACTCTTGATACTCTCACTATCACTCTCTCTTACAACGACACTCTGAGTAGAAGAAACATTGATGAATTTTGGCTATACGTATGCTCCTAACCTCATCCATCAGGGGGCATCTGTTATCACTGAAATTTCGTCCACAAATGGTTACAGGAATCCAACATATTCAAACAGTTATGAGGTCACCCATGGACCAAAATTACCATAAAATAATTTCCAAAAGGTCCAAAACTATACAACCAGTGATAAAATTAAGGTACGCTATGACTACATCGCACATGCGCAAACCAGAAACACACGAAAAGCGCACATGTGCACGATGCGCAAACCAGAAACACACGAAAAGCACACATGTGCATGATGCACAACTGTGGTCACTAAAAGTCGTGCACACCTGAGAAATGCACATTTATGAGATTGGTTGGCCTCCCACCCACTTCTGGTTCATCTTCCAAGTTGATTTGACACCCAAATCTCGACTAGATCTGCCTGGGTGGCTGGTCAAAGACCTAAAAATTCCCTAAACAACCCCTTTTCACACTAAAAGTTGGTTGCACAATACCTCAAAGTGATGCTATAAAACAAGGCCATCGGTGCACTACATTTTCAAGGAATTCATTTTCAAGGTTATGCTCCTGCTATTCTCTTGGGGAATCCTCTTTTCTCATCAAGAGTATACTAGCATCATTACATGTGGGCAATCCATCTCACCTCTTGAGTGGATTAGATTGGGATTCTTTCACCATTTCTTTCAAAGTTGTAAGAAGAGCTTAGTTGTGGGGGTCCAAGAGCCCTCCCTTGGAGGATGAAAGGACCCAAAGTCAACTTTATTCTTGGTGTTTTATTTCACTAATATAATCCTTTCCATTGGTGACATGAGTCTTATTTTTTTTTGTTCTTATGTCCTTATGCTCAATATTTTAGTTGTTCTTTTATTTCTTAGTTTAATTCTTAAATTGTTCTTTTATGTTTCTTTTTCTAACCCTTTCCTTTACAACTGTCTTGCTTAGCTAACCCAACTAAGCTTGTAAATACCTTTGTTTTTCTCATTTAGGTGACAAAAGAGGCGCAACACCCAAATATGGCCAGTATTGGAGATTATTGGGATCATTAGGCATTATAAAGGATCACATAATTATTGCGCGAGTACGTTGACTTATTCCAAAAAACAATCTCAAAGATGAAGGGGATAGAAGGAGGTCTAGGAGAGATGAAGATTTCATTGAAGCAAAAAGAAATACCGATCAGACAGAGGTCGTACATATTGAATCCAATATACAAAGAGAAGGTGAAGACATAAATTGAAAAAATGCTAGAAGATGGTGTTATAGAACCTATAGAAGAGTCAAAATGGATCAGTCCCATGGTGGTGCAAGAAAATAAGAAAGGAGGGATGAGGATTTATGTAGATTTGAGAAAATTGAATGATCTTTTCCTACATGATCCTTTCCCTATGCCATTTACAGACGATTTTTTTGAGAATGTAGGGGGTCAAGAAGCTTATTCTTTTACAGATGAATTTCCAGGTTATCATCAGATAAGGATTGCACCAGAATATAGACACAAGACAACATTTTCTACAGAGTGGGGCTCATTTCAGTATAGAGTTGTGCCATTTGGATTGAAAAATGCACCAACCATTTTTTCAAGAGTTGTAGTAGTATATTTTAAGGACTTTACTCATAAGTTTTTGGAGGTTTACTTGGATGATTGGACAATGTTCAGTCTGTTGAAATATCATGTTGAAGTATTAAGGTTGATGTTGGATAGATGCAGATGATGTCATATCTCATTAAATATTAAGAAGTGTATTTTCAAGACACCTTTTTGCATTTTGTTAGGGCATGTGGTGTGTAAACAGGGTCTACTAGCTGATCTTGCTAAAGTTATTTTCATAGTTAACTTACCACCACCAAAGCCAGTGCGCTATTTGAAGAGTACATCAGGACATACAAGGTATTACAGAAAATTCATCAGGGGATATGCATAGATCACCACGCCAATGGAGAATTTTTTGAAGAAGGATACTAAGTACCAGTGGAATGATGAATGCCAGAAGAGTCTGGATATTTTGAAGGAGAATGTTGGCACAAGGATAGACCTAGAGTTCAACTTTAATAGCGCACCAACAAAACCTAACTACTGTCCCTTTTGGAAACACCTATGAAGCAGATGAAGTCTCACTCGAAGTAGCAATAGGGGGTTGCATGACATAGGTGTTTACAACGAGGAAATGCAAAGGGATCTCAAAACAACAATGCAATGTAACCTAGAGAGTCTTTAACAATATTGCACCTAGCTTCATGAAGTTAGATTATACCTTCTATATTTAATATGGAAACAACAATGCAATAATAGTATAACCAGATAGCAAATAACACAACATCAATCACAAAATACAACAAGATTTGCATGGTTCACCCTCCCTAGGGATACATCCACAGAACTGTGTTTCTTGATATATTAGATGAAAACATACAGTTCTATCTGCGCACTTAGTTGGGGATCCTTCTCTCTCTCTTCTTATTTCTCTCCCCTCCCCGCGCACTCAGTTGCAGAGTTCATCTTCACACCCACCTGAAGATCCAGATACAAGAATGCACAATACTTCGATCTCAATGTCTCTTTCACCCACAATAATAGTAACAAAAAGACCAACAACAACAATGACAACCCCTCTCCACTTTTCTAGACCTTTATTTATACATTACATGACTCTTGAAAAACCTTAGACCGAATTCTAGGTGTCAAAAACCTAGGTCCAAAACCCTAGATTCCAAAACCCTAGGTCCACATTGTTGAAGAAAAGATATGAATTGATGTTACTCAAGCATTTTCATACTTTACTTGGCTAAAGTAAAGTAGATGGGAATATCACCCTATGTTTATAGCCAACAAAAATATATATCCTAACTCACAAGTATTAATTACAAGTTCTTAGGCTAGTCTTTTATGAACAAAAGCTTGCTAGAAATTCACTTTTTATGTATTTTTCTCAACACCTCAGTTGTTGAAATAAATGTAACAAGATAAGTAAAGACACCAATATGATACTCAAGATATATGTGTTGATTAAGGTTGGTTGTCATTTATGTCAACCCTTGAAGAAAGACCCGTAGCACAAAGGTTTGGGTAATGTAAACAATAGTGTTTGATGTAAATATGACTCATTATTGTTTTTCCATGGTTGATAAGAAGTAAATATGGATGAACTCCAAAGTGGTCCCCTTATGGTGAAAGCCCTCATGGGAAGACACTTTGTGAAATAAGAGAACCCGTGCTTAATTGTGGAATAATGAGATGAAGGAAAGTGAATTTGTCAAGGAAAATATGATAGATGGTTAGTTCTTGTCATGTCATTTCCGGTGGTATGTGGAACAATACATAATTCCTCACGGTTAGAGAGTTATGGCCATGAGAAGTTGGAGACCCCAGGTTTGGGTAATGGACCCAATTTTGTTTGATGGGTAACGGTATGAGTTATGATATATTTTCAGATAATACTATTCTATATGGATAGTAAATGTCATGCCATTTTTGGTGGTATGTAGAAC